>ML830641.1:57416-76911 GCA_009831015.1 Picea engelmannii | reverse complement strand
TAACCCTATTACCCTTAATCAATAGCCCATCTAAACCCTTAATCACTATAACACCTAAACCCTATCTCATAACTCATAATTCCTCCAAACATTAACATGTATCAACCCTACTAATCCCTTGAAACATATAAAATTTAACTCAAAAATCATGATAATCCTTAAACCATATAACCCCTAAACCCTAGCCTACATAACTTGTACAATGTTTATCTTCAGTTTAAACCCTATAATTTCTAATGTCTACCCTAAAAACCCTAAAAACTAACCCTTAACCCCAAACTTCTAACCACATAACACTCTTATTCAACCTCACAATTATAACATATTTTCCTTGTAATACTTAAGTCTTATGACCCCCACCAATATTAACCCCTATAACCATACACACCTACTCCCTAATCCCTCATAAGACATAACCCTTGTAGCCTCAATAAGAGTTATGTGTAAACCCTTGTAATCCCTTACCCTTAATTATTATAACCCATGATTTACAAAACACCTATAAGTCTTAACCATTATAGACCCTATCATCATTAACCCCATAATCATTATCCCCAATGATCCTACGACTCCTACAACCCTAAACCTTTAAATTATCTTTCTTGTCTTTTTTTTTTGCTCTCATCTAAGTACTCTTTTGCTCCATAAAGAATATTATTACAAAATCATTATTTAAATACAAAATCTCATCTATTGCCTTTTTCTTGCCACAACCCAAAATCATGGGACTAATTGGCATGATGTTGGTTTTGAACGACATAAACAATGAATATAAAGAGTGGGTGTGTGAGTGATCTTTGAGTCTAGAAACCCTCCCATATCATCAAGGCATGCAAATTGTCTATCCATGTCAAAATTTGGTGCATGTAGAAAGATTTTGAAAACAATTCAACATTGGCTCCATTCACAAGTCATTGTTGCTCATAATGTACTCTAGCCCTAGTACAATGTCTTTTAATATCCATTTCCTTTAAAATTTGACCAAGAAAATTAAAACGAAATGAGGAAGAGATGGGTCAATATATAGAGTGGGCGTGTGAGTAATATTTGAGTCTGGAAACCCTTCCATATCATCAAGGCATGTGAATAGTCTATCCATGTCAAATTTCAGTGCATACATAAACATTTTGAAAGGATTTCAACGTTGGCCCCATACATAGGTTACTATTGCCCATCATGTACTCTATCCCTAGTACAATGTCTTTTAGCTATTTCCTTTAAAATACGACCGAGACACACGTCCCCACATCTAGTACTGCAAGGGAATGCAATAATATTGATAAAGAAGTACTTGATTAATTGCAGAAGCTTCAATATCAGTTATTTCTTGTCTTTGTTTTTTGCTATCATCTAAGTATTCTTTTTCTCCATAAAGAATATTAGTACAAAATCATTATTTAAATACAAAATCTCATCTATTGCCTTCTTCTCTCCACGACCAAAATCATGGGCCTAATTGGCATGATGTTGGTTTTGAACGAGATAGACGATGAATATAAAGAGTGGGTGTGCGAGTGATATTTGAGTCTGGAAACCCTCCCATATCGTCAAGGCATGCAAACTGTCTATCCATGTCAAATTTCAGTGCATACATAAACATTTTGAAAAACTTTCAACGTTGGCCCCATTCACAGGTCATTGTTGCTCATCATGTACTCTAGCCCTAGTACAATGTATTTTAATATTCGTTTCCTTTAAAATTCGACTGAGAAAATTAAAACGAAATGAGGACAAGATGGGTCGATATATAGAGTGGGTGTGTAAGTAATATTTGAGTATGGAAACCCTTCCATATCGTAAAGGCACGCGAATAATCTATCCATGTCAAATTTCAGTGCATACAAAAACATTTTGAAAGAATTTCAACGTTGGCCCCATTCACAGGTTACTATTTCCCATCATGTACTCTATCCCTAATACACCGTATTTTAGCTATTTCCATTAAAATACGATCGAGACACACATCCCCACATCTAGTACTGCAAGGGGATGTAATAACGTCGATAAATAAATACTTGATTTATCACAAAAGCTTCAATATCAGTTATTTCTTGTCTTTGCTTTTCTCTCTCATATAAGTACTCTTTTGCTCCATAAAGAATATTAGTACAAAATAATTATTTAAATATGAAATCTCATCTATTGCCTTCTTCTCGCCACGACCAAAATCATGGGCCTAATTGGCATGATGTTGGTTTTGAATGACACAAACGATGAATATAAAGACTGGGTGTGTGAGTGATCTTTGAGTCTGGAAACCCTTCCATATCGCCAAGGCATGCAAACTGTCTATCCATGCAAATTTCGTTACATACAAAAACATTTTGAAAAAATTTAAACGTTGGCCCCATTCATAGGTCAATACTGCTCATCATGTACTCTAGCCCTAGTACAATGTCTTTTAATATCTGTTTCCTTTAAAATTCGACCAATAAAATTAAAATGAAATGAGGACAAGATGGGTTGATATATAGAGTGGGTGTGTGAGTAATATTTGACTCTGGAAACCATACCATATTTTCAAGGCATGCAAACAGTCTATCCATGTCAAATTTCAGTGCATACAGAAACATTTTGAAAGAATTTCAACGTTGGCCCCATTCACAGGTTACTGTTGCCCATCATGTACTCTATCCCTAGTACAATGTCTTTAGCTATTTCCTTTAAAATACGATCGAGACGCACGTCCCTGCATCTAGTACTGCAAGGGAATGAAATACCGTCGATAAAGAAGTACTTGATTAATCGCATAAGATTCAATATCAATTATTTCTTGTCTTTGTTTTTTTCTCTCATCTAAGTACTCTTTTGCTCCATAAATAATATTAGTACAAAATCATTATTTAAATATGAAATCTCATCTATTTCCTTCTTCTTTCCATGACCAAAATCACGGGCCTAATTGGCACGATGTTGGTTTTGAACGACACAGATGATGAATATAAATAGTGGGTGTGTGAGTTATCTTTGAGTCTAGAAACCCTCCCATATCGTCAAGGCATGCAAACTATCTATCCATGTAAAATTTTGGTGCATATAGAATCATTTTGAAAAAAATTCAACGTTGGCTCGATTCACAAGTCACTCTTGCTCATCATGTACTCTAGCCCTAGTATAATGTCTTTTAATATCCGTTTCCTTTAAAATTCAACCGAGAAAATTAAAACGAAATGAGGACGATATGGGTTGATATATAAAGTGGGTGTGTGAGTAATATATGATTCTTGAAACCCTTCCATATCGTTAAGGCATGCGAACAGTCTATCCATGTCAAATTTCGGTGCATACAAAAACATTTTGAAAGAATTTCAATGTTGGCCCCATTCATAGGTTACTGTTTCCCATCATGTACTCTATCCATAATACAATGTGTTTTAGCTATTTCCTTTAAAATACGATTGAGATGCACATCCCCGCATCTAGTATTGCAAGGGAATGCAATAACGTCGATAAAGAAGTACTTGATTAATCACAGAAGCTTCAATATCAATTATTTATTGTCTTTTTTTTTTGCTCTCATGTAAGTACTCTTTTGCTCCATAAAGAATATTAGTACAAAATCATTATTTAAATACGAAATCTCATCTATTTCCTTCTTCTTGCCACAACCAAAATCATGGGCCTAATTGGCATGATGTTGGTTTTGAACGACACCGATGATGAATATAAAGAGTGGGCGTGTGAGTGATCTTTGACTCTGGAAACCCTCCCATATCGTCAAGGCATACAAATAGTCTATCCATGTCAAATTTCGGTGCATATAGAAACATTTTGAAAAAAATTCAACGTTGGCGCCATTCACAGGTCACTATTGCCCATCATGTACTCTAGCCCTAGTACAATGTATTTTAATAGTTGTTTCCTTTAAAATTCAACCGAGAAAATTAAAACGAAATGAGGACGAGATGGGTTGATATATAGAGTGGGTGTGTGAGTGATCTTTGAGTCTGAAAACCCTACCATATCATCAAGGCATGCAAACAATCTATCCATGTCAAATTTGAGTGCATACAAAAACATTTTGAAAGAATTTCAATGTTGGCCCCATTCATAGGTTACTGTTTCCCATCATGTACTCTAGCCCTAGTACAATGTCTTTTAGTTGTTTCCTTTAAAATACGACCAAGATGCACATCCCCACATCTAGTACTCAAAGGGCATGCAATAAAGTCGATAAAGAAGTACTTGATTAGTCGCACAAGCTTCAAGTTATTTTATGTCTTTGTTTTTCTCTCTCATCTAAGTACTCTTTTGCTCCATAAAGAGTATGAGTACAAAATCATTATTTAAATACAAAATCTCATCTATCGCCATTATTTAAATACAAAATCTCATCTATCGCCTTCTTCTTTCCATAACCAAAATCATGGGCCTAATTGGCATGGTATTGGTTTTGAACAACACAGATGATGAATATAAAGAGTGGGTGTGTGAGTGACCTTTGAGTATGGAAACCCTACCATATCATCAAGGCATGTGAACAATATATCCATGTCAAATATCGATGCATACAAAAACATTTTGAAAAAATTTCAACATTGGCCCCATTCATAGATCACTGTTGGCCATCATGTACTCTATCTCTAGTACAATGTCTTTTAATAGTTTTTTCCTTTAAAATTCGACCGAGAAAATTAAAACGAAACGTGGACAAGATGGGTCGATATATAGAGTGGATCCGTGAGTGATCTTTGAGTATAAACATGAATGAATGAACTTCTCTTGGTTTCAAGAATAATTTATTCTATACTAAACAAGGCCAACCACGTTAAGGTGGAAGCTCATATGGCCCCTTCCCCCCCACTCACATCACTCTCAATTCCCCAATACCCAATCTATAAAATAGAAAACAAACAAAAGCAACATAGTAATCATGCATATAAACTACTGAAACAGAAATGAAATAAAACTTAAAAACATGTAATTAACCCACATAAAAAATTATTTAAAGAGAACAATTCATACAAATTAAAATATCTAGTTACGTACCTCATCCAACGCAACATTTGTATCATCCTTCTTCTGTATCTTCTTCTTGATCATCCAACTCGACATCTGTATCAACATCCGGTTTGGAAACAATGTTTAAAGGATTGATGATATCATCATCGTCATCAAGGTCATTTTTGAGCATATCTTCATTGATATCATCATCAAGAACTGGCTCATTGTCTCCTATGCCTGGTTTATCTTCTCCATCTGTCGACCCATATTCTTCCTTCTCTAGCTCTACATCATCTTCTTCTTCAATATCATATTCTTCATCTACAATATACTTTACTGGCCTTCCTCTTGGACAATATCTGCTATAGTGGGAAAACCCCCCTATGGACTACACTAGGGTTCAATTGTGCATGCAGAGCTAACCGTCTAAAGTATCCTACTTTTAACAACTATCCCGACAATACCCCACATTCATGCATAGAATACAAAGTATAAGGATCCGATAGTCTTACCTTAAACTCCGCATCCAGTGTCGATCCTTCTGTGTTTGGTCACTTCTCGACTCCAAGTCTCCTCCCAAAGCTGACCTGCATTCACCAAAAGACAAACAAGAAACTACGAACATGCATCTTATATATGAATTAGTGGGTTAGATGTCATAAAAAAATGTAAATCAAACATGAAGATTGAACACATTATATGGTGGGATGGAAAAAATACTTTTTATATTAAACTCACAAAGTTACTTACAAAATGAGATCAACGACTGCTCCTCGAACCCGGTCCTGGGCTCCTCTTCACCAAGATCCAATTGCTTCCACGTATCCTTCTTCTCTCACACTTCTCTCTAGAGAATGGGCATAGGCTTATGAATGAGGAAAAAGGCAAGAATAGGGAATTCTAGCTCAAAACTCACAATGTGGCTACAAATTCTTGGGGCAAGGGCGGAAAGTGAAATGGGCAGAGTTTCACTGTAGCTATGTTTCTCCTTGAAATGAGACCCCAAAACCTCCTTTTATATGACAAAAAGATAGTTATTCGGTTGGGTGACAGGCTATAGGCGGTGGATTAGTTGGGAAACTACACAATAGCCTGTAATCTCAACGAATCCCTTGCAACTTTATATTTTTTGCAACTTTTGTGGGTATTCACGAGCTGTAATGGTGCAACTAGTGTATGTACGTGGGCAGTAGTGGTGCAGGGTGCGTACATCTTCAAAAATTGTGTTTTTAAGAAGAGATGTTCGGTGTTGGCTTGGCAAAAATAGTAAGTAAGGTGGCCTGATGCCAGGTGTGCATGTATAGTGCAATTTAGGGTTATAACAGATGCCCCCTAATGTGTGAGGTCAGAAGAGCATCTGATGGCTGAAATGCATTACAAATATTCACCAACATACGAAGCGAGTGAGCTCAAGACCAGAGTTTGGGAGGTGCCATCTTCAAAATAACAATTGTCTCACCGAGGTGGGCATATCCATGCTCGGGATGAAATAAATTATGGCTGCCAATAAAATACATTGCAGATCCATGTCATATAAATATATAAAGTGTAGCCGCGAGCATTACATAGTGGATCTACATCTCAAAATAAAAGATATACATGTATAGTATCCATATTCAAGAAGCCAATGATGCATGATGGCTGGAGATGAGGTCTTCAGAGCTCGAGCAACAACTTCAAGATATTCAAAACTCGGGTAGGAGTGTAATGTGAGTGTACGACTTCACTACCCAGAGGTATTCGACGACTCGTCGGGGAATATACAAGAGGATCTTGGTGATCAGGCATATAACTTCAGTGATTTTGAACAAGGAATTGATTGGAATTTTAGGATGGTTGGGCATGAGGGAAAGAGACAAACTACAGAGAGGCCGACTCAAGTTGGATAAAAATTCCCTTGGACAACAGTATGACTGATGATCAAACTCATGCAACATGACATTGACATAAGTTCACGATGTAGGAGGCAACAAAAACTCTCCATATGTTTGTAAGGATAACCAAACAGAGGAGGACACATCTCTATGTTATGAGAACAACTTCCTAAGGTCATATTAAATCCCAAATCTTGATGAACAAACAGAAGGATGTGCTTTGTCTAAGGGTGACTCATTGTGCTGCCATAAAAAAAAAATACTTTTCCCATCCTCTTTTTGGGGTATATTTGATTTTTTTGTCTTTTTCAATATTTTGGAGAGCTTGAAAAAGAATAAAAGAATGCTACGTTACAAAGGAGGAATGAGTGTCAGAACCATACTAGTTCCAAGTGCAAGGAACACACTAATGCTCAGAGAAAGGATACATGTGCAGGGAGGTGAAACTCGGGAAAATTCCTCCATGGGTCAAGGTGTCAAAACGCAAAGGCAAAGTGATACAAGGCTTGCATATAAGGCGTGCTTCAAAGGTTCAATTGAGAGAAACATGGAGACGACATTAGGCCAAAGACACAGAGATGCAGATGCGATTAATAAGACACAATGATAACGTCCTTCAATGTAATTTTAAACGAGCCTAGAGAAGGTAAGCTCGATGGTTTTTTTATTTTAGAGAGTCTAAAAAAGCGCAAAAGAAGACTCCGCTGGGGTACCTTTTTCGAAGATAGTCTAGTCGGTTCAAAAAAGGGGTAAACTAGCACCGAAAAGACGTATATTCAAAACCATTTTAACGAGTGACAAAGACAAGATCACTCGACAATGTTTTCAATTTTAAGGAGTCTGAAAAGAGCTTAACTATGGACTCACTGCCTTTTTCTAGATTTAGTCTCCTTAGCCCGAAAAAGGTGAAATTTACTAAGGAGAACTCTCCCAGTGAGACAAATCTCTTGAGGTGTACCTTTTTCCTCCTTAATCTACAGGCTGGAAAAAGGGTAAACTCATGCCAGTAGATGTTTTTTTGAACCAATTAACGGGTGTGAAAGAACAAGGTCACTCAACGATCTTTTCAATTTTAAGGAGTATGAAAAGAGCTTAACTATGGACTTCATAGAGGACGTTCTTCTAGACCGGTTTAATGAGTGTGAAGGAACAAGTTCACTTAGATATCTTTTCAATTTTAGAGAGTCTGAAAAGAGCTTAACTATGGACTCTATGGGGGTTCCTTTTTCGTAAATTTAGTCCCTCAGGCCTGAAAAAGGGGTAAAATTATACCTGAGAATACTCTTCTAGCGAACCGAAGTTCCTAGAGTGTACCTTTGTTCGTAAAATTGACCATCCAGACCAAAAAAGGGGTAAACTACCGCCAGAAAGACGTGTCTTCAAACTTTAGTTTGGCGAGTGTGAAGGACAACAAGATCGCTCGACAATCTTTTCATACTTAGAGGGTCTGAAAAGGGCTTAAAAGAAGACCCGTTTTGTGGGAGTCCCGAGGGTGAGGTCAAGAGTGATAACATATCAAACATATGAGGCTCAATCTCATAATTAGGACAAGACTAACAAGGAATCCCAAGCTTAAAGTCATTAACGACAACATGTACACCAAAATACAACCAGGCTCTACCTAGGGCATCCATGTGAAGGTAGGCTCTACCACTAAATTACGACACTTCTAGAGTAACAATGATGGTTCTATGTCATAATTCGGTGGGGTCGATCCTATGGCAAAGTGAAAAAGACAACGAGGTGCAATAAGTGGAGGTGGAATCCTAACTTAGATGCACAAAGTTGAAAAAATGACTTTTTACCAAAAGACCTTAAAAGTGCCCTATCTCTCAAAAGGTTTTCCCAAACCAAAAGTAAAGTGTATCGTAACATCCAATGAGAAAATCAAGAACCACGTTAAATGATTTTCAAGCCAGAAAAAACGACAAAAGGGGTCAAAAAATGACAAAAAGGGCCAAAAAAGTCTATAATAGAAGCTGGCAGCTCATTATCACCATTGCAAATTGAGAATTGACCAAAAATCCAAAAACACCCCTTTGTTAAAGAAGTTGATTCTGGGAGCTTCAGTGGATGAAACAAACTTCTGCTTGGACCAAGTAAGTACAAACTAGCTTCTCTTGTATTTCCATATTTTCCTTTTCTATTAGTTTTAGTTTTTTTGGGGGGCGTGCACCTTTAAAAAGGGTTGATCCTACATGTACACGAGATGTCTTAGGACAACCCACGTATGCCCGTGGGAAAAAAACAAACTTCCTGTGTGCATACGCGACTGTGTCCAATACAACCTGCGTACACCCTCAAAGATATTGAAAAAATAAAAAATGCAATCATTAACTCTCTTTTGAACTTGTCATTTTGCAGAATGTACGTCCATTAGAGAGAGAGGGAGCATGAGGACATTGATCTACTGGTCGATGAGGACCCTACAGCTATGGTTGCATTGAGACAATGCAGTTTGTGGAAGTTCTTCCGGTCTCCATTCATAAGGGCACAACCCAGGCTGTTGAATGCCTTGGTAGACTATTGACATCCTGATGCTGAGGCGTTTATGCTCGAGGGGAAGTCATTGACTCCAACGACTGAAGACATTTACTTTCTGACTGGCCTCTTGAGGAGGGGTGAACCAGTCAACTTGCGTGCTTCCCCCCCCAGGCCTCACAATATTGCAGAGCTGATTGGACTCCATTGTGAGGCTGGCACTGAGAAAGTAGGTTCTTAGGTGCCTATTAACAAGATTACCAACCTATCACTCAAAGTGATAGTTTTACTCATTGGGCAGATCACTGGATCTGCAACTTTACATCAGGCCTCCCGGGCGCACATGCATTGTGCAGTGCAGTGCTTGAATGCACAAATATTTGATTGGAGCACGACCATGATAGACTGCATGAAGAGACAACTCACCGAGTGTCGTGGGCAGGACAACAAAAACTTTGGATTTGGGACCATTTTGTGCTCATTATTCTTCTTCTAGAGTTCCCGGTCTCAGTCCACGAGAGATAGTGTGAGGGCATGTGGCTTCCCTCCTGACAGCGTGTATATGGGTAGCTTTGTTTCCGTGACAGGGGGGAGGAAGGACCATAGCGGCCTTCAACAATACATTTTTTGACTGGTGGGAACGAAAGATTCCGGTGATAGAGGACTACCCCTATGCCAGGATCAACTTTTCCAGGGACCCGAACATGCCCAGACCTCTCGGAGCAGAGAGAGGAGAGATAGGTACGTTCATTTTTTAATGTTATTTAATTTATGTTTCTTTTTATATATATCATTTTTTATGGGAATCAAAGTATCTAACAACTATGTATCTGTTTATGTACAGATGTGGGGCCACTGCATCCAATAGACTTCTCGAGGACCATGCAACATCCTCAACCAGAGGTAGTACCAACCGTAGCCGTCGGACCAGTAGCAACAACAACAGGGGGACCTCCAGCCGGAGAGGCTGAGAGATTTTTGAGACGGGTAGAGCGAAACCTCACTACGCTCACTCACACAGTCCCTATGGCAGAGATCGAGGATCTCCCACCATCGATGCAACCTCACATAGTTGGGGTGCCACGGACTTGGGTCCAACTCTTCCGGCATTTGGAAAAATCCATGGTTCACTATGGTAGGGCCAACAGACCCCGCCTTTAGCTTAGGATGGACCACTTACATGCCAGGGGAACTTTCTGTATATTTTTGAGGGCATAAGCCCTGTGATGTGTACTGGATATGTATTTTTGAGGTGCTTGCGCCCACTTATGTACTCTGAGACTTTCGATATATATATATATAGATATGCATTTACATCTTTTCTGTCTTATGGATTACATTTACTTACAAATGTATTTACATGTGTATGTGTGTGTTTTTTCTTACATGTGTACAATATGCCAATCTAATACTTGATTAGCTAGAGTATCTGTCATTTGATTCAATCTCCTAGGAACATGGATATACGTAATGTAATCAAAACAATGTTCTAAGAGACGTACCCTAAGGAATCATTGATGTAGAGTAGGATCATAAACGTGATAAACCCCGTTTAACTGGGACACAACCAATTGTGCATCTAAATAGACTCGGAGTTAAGAGATACCATGTGACAAGGTGTCACGAAGTAACTCTATTACTGCACTATATTTTGCGACATTGTTTGTGGCGTCACCTAAACAGATACCTCCAGAAGATATCAACTGGCCTTGAGGTGTGAAGATCACCCAAGCTGCAGAAGTAAGCCTCCAAGTGTGTCAGCTAGCGTCGTCCACGATCCCAAAAAACACGTCTGATTCACTTGACATCTACCACAATGAAAAAGATGACATCAAAACGACACGTCCATAAAACAAAAAGGAAAAAACAAAATTGTATAAGAACTATACATATATATAAGAAGTCACCCAAGGCAACCCACCTACGAGTAATACTTCTTGAGATAGAGCCCATTTCTAGGCTCCGCTAAAGCGTTCCCTTCAAAATCAACCTAATGATAAGCGCCCTTCTTTAATACCTCCTTCACGATGAAAGGTCCGAACCACATGGGTTTGAACTTGCCTGCTCCCAGGGGATCCTTATCTTGGTCATAGACCACGACAAGGTCGCCTTTGGAGAAAATCCGAGGATGAACAGATCAATCATACTGACACTTGAATCTTTTCTTGTGAGCCTCATTAGCCAAGGATGCACCGTGTCATTTCTCATCGAGCTGCTTGATATATAATAAGAATTCCTCAAGCGGTGAAGTGTCTAGAAATAACTGTACTGCCAACTTAAGAGATGGGATCTGGAATTCTATAGGAAAGACTGCTTCCAACCCATAAACAAGTTGAAAAGGTGAGAAATTGGTGGCAGTATTTACAAACATTTAGTAGGCCCACAATGCCGAGTACAACATCAAATGCCAATTTGACTTGGTCGAATTGATCGTTCGCTGTAGAATGGTCTTAAGAGACTTATTCACAGCTTCCACTTGACCATTTGCTTGTGGGTAATAAGGTGATGAGTGTTCTTGCCTCAACCCTATCTTTGATGTTAACTCAGAAATCGTTTTCTTCTGAAAGTGACTGCCATGTCAGTGACAATATCCTTTGGGACACCGAACCTTGCTATTATCTGATTAAACAAGAAGAGAGCTGTTGTCTCACCATCATCTTTGAACATTGGCATAGGTTCGAACAACTTTGTAAAGTAGTCTACTACTACAATGATATAACAATGTCCCCTGGATGAAGGGGGTTGGCATGTGGTATAATCAATCCCCCACTTAGTGAAGGCACCAACTTTAATGACAGGAAACATAGGAGCGGGGTGTGCCCTCATCTTTCGAGAGAAGATCTGACACAGGTGGCACTTCTTGACCGATTCAATGCAATCTTTTATTAATGTCGACCAATAGTAAACAACTCATAGAATATTTTGGGTTGTTGCCAACCTAGACAAATGACCGCCGCATTCTCCAGTGTGATAGTCGTTAAGAACGAGTTTCACTTCGTCATGAGTGAGGCATCGACGAAGGATGCAATCTACACCTCGACGATACAAAGTGTCCTCGTGTATGAGATAGTTTTTTTCCTGATGGCATATATGTCGACGCTCATCATGAGAAGCAGAGGTGGGGCACTTCAACGTGTGGAGATAGACTAGTATATCTCCATACCAGTGGTCCGAAGATGAAATCATAAAAAGATCTCCCTTAATTGGTGATTCTTCAGGCGTAACATCACCTGTCTCGACCAGAAGTTCCAAGATAAGTTCTGCAAAGACCATTGAATTTTTAAATTTCACGGAAACAAAATATAAGTCAAATTCCCGGAGGATAACAATCCATCTACTGATCTTTCTGCTGATTACACATCGTGTCAACACATATTGGAATGGATTCACAATGACAATGACGATGGTCTTGCAAAACAAGATACAGTGACAGAACTGCTGGAAAACATGTACTACTGGCAATGTAAGTTTCTCAACATGGGAGTAGTTGAGTTATGGTCCAACCAGGCCTCGACTCAGGTAATAAATCACATGTTCTTCAAGTAGATCTTCCTCTTGAACCAAGGCCATATGGATGGTCGACTCTGCCGCGACCAAATATAACAAGAAATATTTATTATAATTGGGTGGCCGAAGTAGAGGGGCAGACGCGAGGGCACATTTCAATGCTTCGAATGAGCACTGAGCGGCTTCATCCGAAAGGAAAGGGACACCCTTCTTCAGTAAACACAAACCTCATGAAATTCTTTAAATAAATATGTATAGATTTGAATGTGCTTGGGGGAGCAATCTGCTCCGACGAAGACATTCTCCACGACGCCAGGGGTTCTGGAGATATCAATAGGTATCGTTTTAGCGATGTTTGCCATATTACCTTCGGCGTGAACTGCATGGGTATCCAAAGGATTGATATGAAAAGACCTATCTCCAGTCATAGTCAATACGAATTCACTGGCCTTAATTCTTCCTAACTCCGAGAGAAAATAATATCTGTGATGGAGATCATCCCAGGGTTTATCTGGACTAGTCACTGCCTCTATAATCACCTCGTTAGAGGGAAATATCAAGTCTAAGGAATCGATAGTGGTGAGTGAACCTTGAGCCCAGATAGGCTCAAAAATTGGATCGAACTCGTGTGTGGGAGTTAGATCGCGGTCGATGAAAGCTTGCTGGACTATAGAGTACACAACCTTTTCCGCGGACAAGGGCATGGACATGCCATGATGCCTTGTCTCTTCCATTATGGCCGATGGGGAAGGAAGAGTCCACAGATCATTAAAGTAAGTCATGTAGAATGAAGACACTTGAAATATTTCAGCTTTAGGCTAGTCGGGGATAGTCGATATCATCTTGCATCGCTGGAGGGAGGTGAGTAATTAAGAGTACCCATGAGAGGCGGGCATAAACCAACCCCCACGTTGACGATTCCAGGCCGTGGGTTATCAATCATCGGGACCATGGATGCCCCCGATGAAGGGTCATGCCTAGAGAAGGACAATTGATCAATGGTCATGATTCAACCCTCATGTGGAAAAAACAAGACCTGAAAAACTGTAGCAACCACTGCATGCATGGCATATGTCCAACTCCTTCCTAACAGGAGGTTGTAGTCGAGAGGTGCATTGACCACTTCAACTTCGACGCACATGGTCTTTCCTCCTAACTGCACGGGGAAAGAAGGGATGATTCCATGTGGTCTGAAAGAACAACCATCGAAAGCCGTAAGAAGATTAGGTGAAGGAGACAAAACGGGTTGGGCAATGGCCTTCCAACACACCAATGAAATCACGCATGTCAAGGTGCCCTCATCAACCACTGTACGTAAAATATTATGGGTAAACGTTTTCGTGGTGTAAGCCACTACTATCTAAAACATGACGTGATATGGGCGATGAGGCTTCAAGTCGGTTATATCAAGCGTGATAGTTCCCGAATTACATGTCTCAGCAGATCCTAAGGCAACTAGCAGAGCCTTTCTTTGCAAAGGGAAACTCTGGAGGACCTCCAAAGTAGACATCATGCAAGGGGTTTGTGACAAATCCTCCACCACATAGTAGTTTTGGGTGACCCTCGCATTTGGATTATGCGAATCCTTTTTGAATGCCCCTTTCGGGATGCATGTCATTGTTTCACCCATTGTTCTCTCGATCTGGAGAGGAACATATGGGTTTTCTGCTTCTTTACCCTTTTTAGCGATACTTGGCATTCTGTAATCGTGTGCCCTAGTAGCTATGTGGGCTTCACCTTTCAACATATAAACATTCGAGGTTGAGGGATTACTAGACGATGAAGGGGGTCCCTGACCGCCTCCATCCGCGTTCGTAGAGGCTTGAGTTAAACTTTGCCCATGTGGAAATGGGTTCGTTAGCACAACAGGTTGTTGCTGTGCCAGTAACTTTTGGGCCTCTGTGAGCCAAGGGCACAGGTGAGTCAGGTGGTCTTCCATGCAAAAGTTACACATATACTTTGAATTCTTTCTCTCTGTGTTTCCCCTGTGAGCATTAATGGTGGGTTTCTTACCCCCCTTACCCTTCTTTCACTGTTTCTTCTTCCTGTTGGCATCCTTGTTAGCTTTTGGGTTCATTGATTGCACACTGTGTACATCCAATGTTTGAGTAGGGGGAGCAACTGAACCAGAGGTTTGGCTGGCCACTGTCTGCTGTATCAACAATTGCTGCAATTGGTTTGACAATTGATCAGTGGGATTCGCTTGTGCTGAACCAACAATGCGATTGACATGTGATCCAAACTTCTGTTTGATCCTGTCAAGTATAGATCTCGGTGTGTCTGGCAAAATTTCGTAAAGTAAACCAAATTGAGAGTAAATCAACTCTATCTGTTGATCTCTCATTATCTCTTCTTATTTTGAAAAGACCCCCGATGTTGCTACGTCTTTGGATAACTGAGGTACCAAAGAATTGATGAACCACTCCAATAGGAAAGCTAGTGGGATTGGTACCTTAATCAAACTCTTTCGGCGTCTCCATTCTCGGATGTGATCAGAGATATAGTCCGCCTTTGTCTGCTCAAAGTTGGCTAGCAATTCAGTGCTGACATCGTATCTCACAGGTAATTGAAAATGGTTTAAGAAAACCATTTCCAATTCGCCAAAAGTAGAGTATCTTGAGTGGTCAAGCTCGATGTACCATTTCGCAACACTCCCGATGAGAGTGCGTTGAAACATACACAACTGTACGAAGTCATCTTTCAATGAGTTGGATGAGCAACATAGGTGAAAGGTAGTCACATGATCATCAGGATATTCATTAGGTTTTCCTTCAAACTTTGGAATGTCCGAGGGTAACTTGGTCGGCATAGGAGGCCAACATGAATTGTGATAGACCGGGTCATTTAATAATATTGACAAGTCTGGCAAATGCAAAGTTGCCAAAAACGGTAGCTTAGGTTGTTGAATATGTACAGGAGGATAGGGGCCTGGGTTTTGGCTGGCACCAGGTTGCCAGGAAAAGTTAGGTTGTTGGCCTGGGTTCTGGTAAAAACCATGGCCTAGGCTAGCATTCAGATACTATGCTTCTTGAGACATCATCAACTGAATTCCCTAATAGGACATTGAGGGTTGGGAAGGGATTGCTCCTGATGTTGTGTTCCAAAGGTTCTGGAAAGGGTTGCTCCTTACCGATTCGACCAACATGGGTATTGAGCCTTTCTCGGGGTTCCATTGACCATGGAAGGGGTTGCCCCCAGTCGACATCCCTGATGAGGGAACCGATCCTTGCCATGGATTCCAAGGTCCTTGAGAAGTGTGTGCCCCCTGTGCAGGAATAGTACCCTGTGCAGGATTTTGTGATCCAAAACCAGGGTTGCCCCCGGTCGAGACGTCAACTGACTAGAATGCGTTGTTACCAAATGCATTGAACAAAGAGAATGAAAAAGAACCCACCAATGTGGTACTGGAAGAAGTTACTTGACTACCTGCTCCGAACGAGTTGTAGTTCACGTTTGGCCAGGCGGGTTGCTAAGATGCACTGCCGAGCGAGGGGGACGACGAAGGTATATGACCCCCGCCGTAATGGAAAGCATTATAGGGGGATGAGGTGCCCCCCATGGACCCTTGTAGAGAAGCGTTTGAGCTCCCTGCCCCCAAACCCATGGTCTGTAGGGTGGAGTAGGTGAGGACCGAGTTTGTATCAAAACGAGGCATCCCGTATGAAAATGGAGGGTCTGTCTCACTTTACGTGAAAGGTGCAGTGATCGCCACCATAGATGGAATCATACCACTGCCCTAGGTAGAGGCGATTGAGACCATAGTGGCCCGGACCTGCGAAGGTGATTTAGGAGGCAGAACATCCCCAATAGTGGTAGCTGTAGAGGGAGTATGAGGATTCCCTGATGAAGTAGCAACATTTTCTTCCATTGCTGCTTGCAGGACTATCTGACACTTGTGATGCATTACCCTTGGAGGGGCAAGCTGTATCAAAAGTGGCGCTGACAAGTTAGTGATCGAAGGGTGTTACGGACCGATAGATTTCGCTCTATGGTCAGAAATAGTCGGTTCCCTTCGGATACAAGTGTTCTCCTCTTGAAGTTGGCTCGGGTACAGTTTCCTGTGGCTCGGTCACCTCAAATGACCCTTCCTAGTCAAGTCTTCGCCTTCGCGGTAGTGGTGGTGTCTCCAAGTTAACCAGTGGCAGGCCCAAAATCCTTCGTGACCAACAGAGCTCTTGATCTTCCACTGTGAGAAAATCAATGACACACTAAGGCTTTTCTAACGCTGAAGACCAAAACACACACTAGAAAAATTCCTATAAGATATAACAACCAAACCACTATAACTAGTTGGAAGAACAATTACACCAGCCAACACTAGAGAAACTTACTGGTGCAAGTGAAAATCGAAAACAAAAGCACCCTTCAGGTATACTCTACAAAGCGTGGCCTGATGTCTATCTTAGGTACCATGGTATACCCCCGCAGTCACCTATGTAAGTCCCCCAAAAAAATGCAACTAGGTTTCCAGTTCGTGAATAATTACCAGGCGGGTACAGTCGACAGTCGGGTTGACCGCAATGAGCAGGGTATCAAGCCCAAAACCTATCGAGGGTATCAAAAGGAAGTGTTCCGGAAGATGATTGAAGACCTCGAACGGATTCAAGACCCACGAAGCTCTGTGGCAAATGCGATCAACGAAATCCCAAGATAAGTCCTCTATATGCGTTCCCCATTATGCTTGGTTCGACTTTGGAGGGGTTATCTTAGCTACCTTTCTGCACGCGACCTCGTGTTTAAACCTTGTGTTAGAGGGGGGTCCCAGATAATTTCCATGTTAGTGGACTTCTACACTCCCTAGCACAGACTCCTATGTTTGTTTTGTAGCCTTGAAGAGTTTCCTCTCCAACCTAAATAAAGGCTTTAGCCTAGTCTAGTTAATGGACCCTACAAACATAAAGTCTGATTAATTTTAAATAATCGTTAATTTTAAGTGGTTTATCTTAAGTCAAAGGAATGAAAGTGAAACTAGTGGTGTTTGTAAAGAGACGAAAGAGAAGAACAAAAATTGGAAACAAAATTACTTATTTTTTCAAAAGATTTGCAAATTGAAAACTCTTTAACCAACTTTTATAACTAACTTTCTTTCCAAGATCTTTTAAAAGAAAAAACCTAAAACTGAATTTTGCTCGACTAGGAGCTACCTAAAGTCCTAAGTATTCAGTAAAGAACTTGAGAAATCACTCTTCTTCCTGATAAACAAAGACAACTAACTTAACTACTTAACCAAACAAGAAAATGAAATCTTTTTTTTTTTTAATGCTTCAAAATAAGAAACTTGAAAATGAATTCTTTTCTTTTCTTCTAAAGCAAGTAAAAGGGAAAAGTGTAGACAAGGCAAGACCAAAGAAAATGACTTCTGGTCCACTGTGGATCACAGGGAGTCACTGAAGGAACCACAAAGGATAAAACATAAAAGACTCATAGACTCATCCAAAACCCTTTCAACAAAAAACACAAGCAATATTGAAATATAAAGAAATTGACGTCAAACCTAGACTTAAAGACTGTAACTATAGAGACCAAAACTAGATCAAGAAACCCTTGAGAAGTCAGACTTCAATTAGGGAAGAGGATGACTGCTTCTTCTTTAAGAAAAAGGCTTCCTGACACAGGCACACTACTGAGACTTAAGCAACCTGTGTATGTATGTGGGATGTCCAAAGGTAGGGTGCGTATGTACGCGTGCATACCCACTGCAGGCTGCGTACACCTCTGTAACTCTCCCCCCCCAAAAAGAAAACTAACAGTCAAGTTGACCAGGCAGGGAGTACTGATATGGCAGACTAGAATCCCTTGAAGACTCAACAACTTATAGAGAACTCAAAGAGGTAATTAAACCAATTAAAACACCCAAAAACATCCCCTAAAAACCCTATAGGCTCCCCAGTATGGTCGCCAATTCTGCTATAGTGGGAAAACCCCTCTATGGACTATGTTAGGGTTCAATCATGTAGGCAGAGCTAACCATCTAAAGTCTCCTACTTTTAACAACTATCCCGAAAATACCCCACATTCATGCATAAAATACAAAGTATAAGGATTCGGTAGTATTACCTTAAACTGCACATCTGAAGTCGATCCTCCCCAGTACGGTCGCCAATTCTGCTATAGTGGGAAACCCCCCCTATGGACTACACTAGGGTTCAATTGTGCAGGTAGATCTAACCATCTAAAGTCTCCTACTTTTAACAACTATCCCGACAATACCCCACATTCATGCATAAAATACAAAGTATAAGGATCCGGTAGTCTTACTTTAAACTCCACGTCCAGTGTCGATTCTTCTGTGTTCGGTTGCTTCTCGACTGCAAGTCTCCTCCCAAGGCTAACCTTCATTCACCAAAAGACAAACAAGAAACTACAAACATGCATCTTATATATGAATTAGTGGGTTAGATGTCATAACAAAATGTAAATTAAACATGAATATTGAACACATTATATGGCGGGACGAAAAAAGTACTTCTTTATATTAAACTCACAAAGTTACTTGCAAAATGAGATCGACGAAGGCTCCTCGAACCCGGTCCTGGGACCCTCTTCACCAAGATCCAACTGCTTCCACGTATCCTTCTTCTCTCACACTTCTCTTTAGAGAATGGGCAGAGGCTTATGAATGAGAAAAAAGGCAAGAATAGGGAATTCTAGCTCAAAACTCACAATGTGGCTGCAAATTCTTGGGGCAA
>ML830641.1:0-40250 GCA_009831015.1 Picea engelmannii | reverse complement strand
AGGGTCCGAGAATATGTGCCCTTTGTAAAAACTACTTAGACACATCTCAACATTTGATGTTACATTGCACCTTTTCTCAACAGGTTTGTACATGATTGTTGGCAACTCTAAATATAAATACAAGGTGGAAAAGTGGGAACCTTCAAATGCTCTTCAAGGATTGGTGCCACAAGCACCCTAGCTGGCACATGTTGCCTTCTATTATTTGCTGGAATATTTAGCTTGAAAGGAACACTACACTATTTGAGGAAGGACAACCTTCTACAATAGGGGTGATCTACAGAACACTGGGTTGGCTAAGGAATTCCAAGAAGAAGCCTCAACCTATATAAAAAACTAAAGTTCCTCCAAAGATATTGTCAAGAAGACCAGTAGCATGGTTTGATGGGGTTGCTCAAAGAAATGGGCAGTGTAGTGGAGCGGGTGGAGTAATCAGGATAAATAGACAAATTGGCTACATGTGGTTGCTCAATTGTGGCCTGGGAACTAACAACAGAGCATAACTCTTAGGATTTTGGGCTCTACTTTCCTTGTCTATTCGACTTCATATTTATGATCTTTAGGTGATCAATGACTTGAAGGTTGTTAACGACTGGCTGAACAAGATTAGTGACATTCAGACTGTGGGATTGGCTTTTTGGAAAGAGCGGATTATGTCCCTCATTCCGGAGTTTTCAGCACTAGACTTCATGCATTCCTTCAAAGAGTTCAATCGAGAAGCATATGCTCTCTCTAAACAAGCTCTAGATCTGCAACAAGGGATACTAAATTATTCTCGGATGGATGATGGATAAGAAGGTTAATCTCTCTTTCTATCCCTTTACTGATTTTTTTGGTTCTAGATATCCAGATTAGCTCCTTGCTAGTCATTGATCCTTGGGTGGACGTATTTCAATCGTCGGGTTGTTTGAAGAGTTGTGTACATTCTTCAAGTCATGACGCTGTCAGAATCTGTAGAAATTCAATTTAGTGAACGATTAGTTAGAATGCTGATTAATTTTCATACTTATGTACAGTGGACTGTTATATTTTTAATATATAAATGAAATTTCTTTGTTGAAAAAACAACATGGTGCGATTAGCATATAGTAAAGAAAATGTCATTTTAATTTAGAAATGTATGAAATGGTTTTTATAATAAATATATAACATTTAATACATATAAAATAAAGGGATGAAGGGGAAACTACTTTTTTTTTAAGGAAAAATGGTAAAAAAACATACGTGTAAAATTCTTATTGTTACATAATGTTTATTGGTACATAATTTATATGGTGAAAAATATCATATATGTTAAGTTTTATGAGAATATTTGATTAGTTTTAAGATATGTTTTGGAGAGAAATCAAAATAGTTGATATGTTTTACAAAATCAGCTAGAAAAATTTATGCAATTATAATATGTATGTTTTATCATTTGGATTGTTAAATGTGTTTGTTATTTACATTTAAAAGTACAATAAGAAAATATAATTATTCATATAAAAATAAGGTATTTTTTTAATTATATGTTATAACAATAGTTATTTGAGAGGAAGATTTGTACTAAATTAAAATGGAAGTATAACTTTTAAAAAAAAGTCCCTTGAGTTTATGATTTTTTATTTGAGACTAAGATTTGTACTAAATTAATATGAAAGCATAACTCTTAAAAGAAAGTGTCTTTAGTTTCTGAAATATTTTATTTTATACTATGAAATGTTTTTTTTGTATGCTAAAAAAAGTATGTCAATGTAATGAAAACACAAATGAGTTTATGAAATATTTTATTTTATACTATGAAATGTTTTTTTGTTGTATGCAAAAAAAAGTATGTCAATGTAATGAAAACACAAATTTAAAACATAAAGTGAAGTTAAATATCAATAGATTACAGATTTTATATAATATTTTTACAAACAAATACATCAACGATTGGCAGCTACAGGAGGCCTGTGTAGTGCTGTTGCTGCACATTGTTGTCAAGTAAATACAAAGAAAATGTTTTAGTTTACAGATAGAAAATGTTTTAGTTTAATAAAAATAATGAATGGTAGAAATTTTAAAATGTTGAAAGTTTATATTATATATATTATTTGTGAAAATATTTATAAAAAAAAGTATGGAATAGATAAAAATAAAGCATGCCAAAGATTACAAAGTGTTTGATACGGTATAAAGCAAGTATTGATTAGGTAGAAAGAAAGCATGGTAGAGATTTTAAAGTGATCGATGTTACCGTGATATATATAATAAGTATGGAGAAGGTAGAATAAGTTTGAAGCGAAATGGGGAAGTTGAATGTTTATATTTGTTTCTTAATCTCACAGATATTTTTAGCTCTAGTTTTTTTCTCTTTGATATTCTTGTCACGACATGATTTAAGATTATTTTGAGTTAAACATTGTTTTGGTTCGTGTTGCAGTGCATATGCTACGGTGTTATATATTAATCCAAAACTTTTAGAGAATGGAGCAGTTGTTTTGAATCTAGAGATGAATATTGTTTGTCTAGCTCAAACATTGTATCTGCCTGCAAGCTCTTCTTTTAGTTCTGGTATGGATAGATTACCCCTTCCTGGATGGA
Organism: Picea engelmannii; assembly: GCA_009831015.1. Classification (NCBI taxonomy): domain Eukaryota; kingdom Viridiplantae; phylum Streptophyta; class Pinopsida; order Pinales; family Pinaceae; genus Picea; species Picea engelmannii. The sequence continues at coordinate 37,685 of ML830641.1, read as the reverse complement.
TAAGTTTGATTTGAAATTGTCTTCTATGTAGATGTAAGTCATCTATAAGATGACGCATGCAAACTATATAATGTTTTTTTGGATCCACCATTGCTTTATTTGATGCTTCCATGGCTTTCAAAGCCGACTATCTGAAATATCATATTAAAAAATGGAGAAAGAAGAGTAAGTTCTATATGATATGGATTTGTTAGAAAGGGACAAAAATTGAAAAATATTGCAAAAATGGTAGAAGGAAAAAAATGGAAAGGGAGAAGTGTGCAACTATATATATGATTGGGTGAGTGAATAAGAATAAATGGAACAAGTATTTTAAATACAAATAGGAAGAAAAAGTCGATGAAAGTAAAGGAAGAAGAGAAGCACAATTAATAAGATGTCGAAGTATATAGGGGGAGTAACTTTCTAATGTATTGTTATATAGAGTTGATGAAAAGTCCCTCGTTAAATGGGGTCAAAGAAATGTCCATTGTCAGTCTACCATCCAACTTGGGATGTGTAAGGGGGGCTTCATAAATCCACACAACCCTTACTCCTAACGTAAGATAACATTTCTCACCCATCACATTCCGAGTTTAAGTAGCAGTTCCAAGCGCTACTCCATAATGTGTCCATCAACTTAGCAAACAAAACTAACATAAGCACTATTTAACTTGCCTATTGTTAAAATCTAAATATATAAATATAATATTTAAATGTAAATATAAAAGACTGAAACTATTAAACTTAAAATATTTTTTTTTCAATTAATAAAATAAGAAAATGAAATATAAAAAATATTCGAAAAATAACACCATGTTAAGAATGAGGTTTTCTAAAGTTTAACTAAAACTTTTACCTACCAAAATGTAGTAAGTGTAAATATTAACATGAATAATAAATATAGCAAATATGACCAATTTAAAATATGAAAATATTCATCTATGATTGAAAAATGGCTTACCTACGTGTAAATATTAACATGAATAATAAATATAGCAAATATGACCAATCTAAAATATAAAAATATTCATCTATGATTGAAAAATGGCAATCGTATCAAAAGAAAATAACCTTAAGAAAAACATGAAAAATGGCTATCCTATCAAAATATCCTATCAAAAGAAAGAAGAAAAACAATTACATTATTGTAAGAGAAGTATAAATGTTGGTGTACCTATTAAATCCATATCACCAAGTAGGAGAATTGCATAGTAGATATAGATAAAGCACTACACATGGAGATTAAAATACGAGTCTGAACAATGTTACCCATTCTTAAACTTTTAAAACAAAGAAGGTAATTGTGATTTCACTTGATTTCACCTTAACAATAGTAAGTTTTAATAGTAAGTTTTAGAAGAAAAATGCAATATTTTTTTTTTTTTTTTAAAGAATTGGTTACAAAGAGTATTATTAATTTTCAATTAGGTAAATATAATTTGAAAAAACTCTCCACAAATAATTACAAAGTATTTTCTAATTTTCAAGTAAACTAAAAAGATAGAGGTAAAAATAATTTACAAAAACTTTCTCACATTAAGTAAATAAATATTATTATTGTCTATTAAATAAATTTATTGATTTCAAATAAGAGTAAAGATAATATAAATTATTGTAATTTTGTTAATTTAATTTAAATTTAGTTGTAATTTTATATGGCTTTAAAATGATAAATAGATGTTTTTTGATTTAATTATATCTAAAAATATGTATCTAATAAATATCAATAAAAAAAATTAAGAAAAATAATGAATAAAAAGATTTAAATATTATCTTCAATTTTTTTGTAAGATTATTTTATAAAGTTTTAATAATATGATAATACAATATATTAAATGAATGTATTGGTAAAATAGTTAAGAACACATCTTTCCTTTTAAGGGGTCATAAGTGCATAATCATTGTGTTTATGAAAAATTATGTACATTGCTAATGACATATTCACATCCTCTCATGTGTTCTTAGGTATGACTATCACTATTAGATCGCTCTCTTGGATATCAAGAGAATGTTTTAAAAAGGGATATTTCTATTTTTCCATTCTATATCATCCCCACATGTCAATAAAAAGAGTTACACATTAAAACAAAAAACTAAAGCATTTCCACTTAACAAGAAAAATCAACATGCTACGAAATTTGTGGAAAAAGAACTGTAAAGGTTGAAATAGTGAACTATTACTTTATTTCCAAATATAAATGACTGAAAATAGTTTACTTTATAAGTTTGTACAGGTTGAAATAGTGAACTATTACTTTATTTCCAAATATAAATGATTGAAAAGAGTTTCCTTTATAAGTTTGTACAGGTTGAAATAGTGAACTATTACTTTATTTCTAAATATAAATGATTGAAAAGAGTTTCCTTTATAAGTTTGTACGATTGATAACTATATATATATTGAAGGAGTTTCCAAATATAAATGATTAAAAATAGTTACTTAAATAATTTTTTAAGATTGACAACATTAATTTATAATAATGAATTAAACAAGGTAAATTAAAATGGATTTTGGTTAATTTGATGTAAAAATTTTCAATTAATTTTGGTTAATTTGATGTAATAGTATTATTATAAAATGATTTTCAAACATATTTATAATTTTATAAATATATGAGTTTTCAAAATAATCTAGATTCAAATATATAATAAAAAAATTGAAGAAGATATGTATTTTTCTACACATTGGTTTTGAACAAACATAAATCCAATGCTAAAAGAAAGGTTACTTGGATCTAATTTAAAGGGTATAATAAAAATTGTGAAATAATATAAAACATCATTTTTAAAAATATAAGTCAGAACAAAGATAATATAAATAAAGTTAAAAAAGATGTAATTCAAAGATCTAGAAACACAGGTATGAATACATAAAATTTGGAGTTACAAAAAAAATAGAGAATTTAATGGAAAAAACTAAATATTTTAATTTAATAAAATTTAAAATAAAAATTAAATAGTAAAAATTAAATACTCCTAAATACAAAGAACATATCAAATTTTGTGTTGAAAAAAAGAGATTACATTGATAAAAGTGGTGGAGAATTTAATGGAAAGTAGCAAAACTTTAAATAAATCAAGTTTAATGTATATTTGATAGATAATAGATAAGAGATCTGCTGCAGAAGCGTGTTATTCTAGATATTCAACTATTTTCCTTCCTCCAATTGGAATCATAATGAGAATGAGAAATTAGCTTAGCTAATTTTCATGAATGTTGGAGTTACTTCACACACACCTAGGATTTCTTTTTCCTAAGGTTTTTTCTTGTTTAATAGTCATAATTAGTCATTATCCAGTCTCCTATATTTTAGGGGAGAATATTCCACCTAAAGAATATTCTCTTTCAGTTGACACTTCAGTTTGACTACTTGAGTTGAGTTTAGATGTTGCATTGGTTTTGTCACCATGCAACATTGGGATCATCACCAGATAATGCACACTTTCCTTGGGATAATCACCAGACTAGCGCATTACCCTTGATTCCCTGAGTTAAGTCCTCACTACTCTTTGTTCAATTAGTTAATTGAAGACTAGTTGACTAGTTAACTCAACTAGGTGGCAGTTCACTCCTGTAACTGCCTGAGAGACTAGACTAGGTGGAAGTTCACTACCATAACTACTGGTGCGTGTCCAGATCAATCTAGACCACCACTATGGCGCATTGGTTCTCCTCCAGTGCGCACTCACTGAGTTATATAGAGTATATCATGTGTAAATTATTCATTATTCACAACGGTTAATGAGAATTCTTTCATTCTTTCTCTCCTTCTTCTTCTTTCTCCAATTCTCTCTGCAAATGTGTGTATTATTGTTTAGCTAGATCTATTCTATGTAGGTTCAACACATTTTCATGGTATCAGATCCAACGAAGTTCTAAGCAAAAGCTACACCAAAATTCTTTGCAGGTACAAAATATTGAAGACAACGAAAAGATGGATTTCCAAAAAGAATTCATTCTTACACCTTACAACTATTTTGCATGGAAGGAGAAAATAGCCATACATCTCTGAACTAGAGGGTTGTACATGTTAAACTTGAATACAGATACAAAACCGACATCAACCATAGAAAAATCCAAGTACCTAAATCGCATGGATGAGGCACTCAAAACAATTTTCAATCTTATTTCTCCCGATCTCCTTTTTCACATATCTTCTTGTAAGACTCCCAATGAAGCCTGGACCACCTTAGAAGGGCTATTTGGAAAACATGATGAGATGAGGGGACACATGATGGAGGTGGAGCTGCTCACATTGGATCCAAAAAGATTCGAGAATATCCAGATTTCTTTACAAAATTCAAGGATTTACTGTCACAACTCAAAGCTTGTGGGGTTGATAAATCGAAGGAAGAGAAACAAATGGTTCTCACCATTCTCTCTAATCTTGGTCATGAATTATCTGTATTCATATCCACATTCTATTCTGTCAAATTCGCCTTTGGAGCCAACTGGAAGATGCCTTCTCTTGAGGACTTTATCGAATCCTTGACACAAGATCAAACCAAGCTCATCAACATGGGAACAATCAAAGGCCCAAGGGCGCATGCACTCACTGTGCAAGATGGTAGACACAAATATCAAAAATCTAAATATAAAGACAAATGTAAAGCTCATGCACATCCGAAGAAGGAAGGGTACACAGAACCCTTCACCAATGCCTCCAGATCTAAAGGGGAAAAGGGAAGAAAAGGGGAGAAATACACGTACTGTCACAAACGATTCCATCCAGAATCCACATGCATGCAAAACAAATATATCTAATGAATCAAATACTTCAACAAAACAACCTTGGAGATCGCATCCCCGAGGGTGCTAAGAAGAAGAAGCCAAAAGATCAGAATTCCAAGAAAGACAATTCTAGCCATGTCTTGATTGCCATCAACTCCTCTCCCGATGCGTGGATCACTGATTCAGGAGCATCACATCACATGGCTACCTCAAAAGAAGTCTATTCTTCATTAGATGCATGCAAAGGTCCTCCTATTCTGATGGGGGACAACTCTTTTGTCAAAGTCACCAACAAAGGAAGGATTGAACTCACCAATGAAAACTTTGAGAATGTGTTGCACATTCCCAAACCTTCCGTCAACCTTCTCTCTATGTATCAGATGATGAATTTTGACATTGGAAAGAAAGTCATATTCACACCAAATTCCGTGGACATATACGACATGAAAACCAACTCCATGGTTTCTATCGGTGAGGTAAATCATCAGTCTAGATTGTATATTTTTTCTGAATTCATTGACCCTGATTCTGCTTTACTGCTTACTCATGTTGATGAAAGTAGTCGGATATGGCACGAAAGGTTTGGACATTTTCATTTCAGATACATGCAACAAATTAGCAAGCAAATATTGGTTGATGGTCTACTAGACATCCATTTCTCCAAGGGAGTATGTGAGGGATGTGTTCTCGGAAAATACCCTCAAGAGAAATTCGACAAAGGAAAGTCTCAGAGAGCTTCTGCACCTTTAGATTTGATCCAAAGTGACCTTATGGGCCCTTTTCTGCATCCATCCATTAGAAAAGCGAGGTTTGTTCTCATTTTTGTTGATGATTTCTCATGTTTTACTTGGATCTACTTTCTCAGGAAAAAATCCGAGGTCTTTCAACACCTCAAAGATTTCAAAGATCTGGTTGAGACATAGTCCAGAAAGAAGATCAAAGTCCTCCGAACTGATAACAGGAGAGAGTATGTGAATCATGAGATCCATAATCTTTTCCATGAGATAGGGATTCAACTGCAACACATAGTTCCCTATACTCCGTAGAAAAACATATTTGTTGAGCGGAAAAACATATATGTAAAGGAGATGGCATCTTGCATGATGCATGCAAAGTCACTACCACAGAGACTATGGGCCGAAGAACTTAATTGTGCAACATACATCCAAAACATATCTCCCCATAGATCTATCAAGGATAATACCCCCTATGAGGCTTGGAGCGGCCTCAAACTGGAAGTGACCCACTTTCACATTTTCGACTCACGTGCATGGGCCCAGATTCCCTATGAAAAGAGGAAGGCACTTGATCCACAGAGCATTGAGTGTATTTTTGTTGGATACCCCGACAATGTGAAGGGATATAGACTTATTGATATTTCCTTGGAACGACTCATCATTGAGCGAAGTGTCCAATTTGAGGAAAGTGTCTCGCATGCACCTCAACATCCGCATGCAGACACATTCATTCTTCCACCTGTCCAAGATGATCAACATGCACATGCAGAATCGTATTCAGATGAGAGTTCTGATTTAGAGGACTTAGATGATTCAGATTCAGAGTCGGTACAGTCGGATGTAGAGTCCGATAATCCAGATGCAGTTGCAGAGCCAGAACAGAGGCCCAAGTGGGCACAAACTACTCTTCAGGATGCAATGGATCTCGTTGGTGATCCAACTGATACTAGGAGGACTCGATCTGATTTCGAGGAGCCTCCTATTGCACTCAATGCCACTGGACCATTGCCCTCCAAGAATCTTTTCTTGGTTCAGTATTTAGATCCACAGTCTTATGGCAAGGCTGCTGAAAATCCCTTTTGGTAATCCTCCATGTAGGAGGAGTACAAATCCCTCCTCGAGAACCAGACTTGGGATCTGGTTCCCCTTCCTTCTGGGAGGAAACTTGTTAGATGCAGATGGATCTACAGGACCAAGAGCGCAACGGATGGACAAATTAGCAGATACAAAGCCAGGCTTGTTGCCAAAGGATTTCAACAGGTGCATGGTATTGACTATGATGAGACCTTCGCTCCAGTAGCGAAGATGGATTCCATACGATTGACACTTTCCATTGCGATAGCCAAAGGATGGGAAGTCCATCAGATGGACGTGAAGAATGCATTTCTTCATGGTGATCTCTATGAGGAGATCTATATGGAGCATCCCCAGGGATTTATGCAAGACTCGTCTTTGGTTTGTCAACTGAAGAAGTCCCTTTATGGCCTCAAGCAAGCTCCGAGGGCATGGTATGCCAAGATGGACTCCTACATGTTGTCACAGAAGTTTGTACATTGTAAATCAGACCCAAATATCTACATGCTCAGGACGACTGATTCACTTCTACTTTTAGTTCTGTATGTTGATGATTTGTTGATCACGGGTTGCTAGACTTTAGCGATTGTTGCAGTCAAGAGCATTCTACATGGTAGGTTTTTGATGACGGAAATGGGTCCGATACACTTCTTCCTTGGACTCGAGATCGATCAGGATGCATCAGGCATCAAACTGTCTCAGGCCAAGTATGCACGAGATCTCCTTGAGAGATTTCACATGAAAGACTGCAAGTTTGCTTCGACTCCTTTCCTATTAGGATTCAAACTTGAGGATGGCGAGGAGACTCCACTGGCTGACAACACATTGCACATATAGCTAGTGAGGAGCTTGTTGTATCTCACACACTCCAAACCAAACCTCTCACATGCAATTGGCATAGTTTACAGGTTCATGTAGGAGACGCATGAGCTACATTGGAAGGCTGCAAAGCATATCCTTCAATACGTATAGGGCATCATCAACTTTGGGATTCATTATGCAACAGAGTCTACATTATATCTCATTCGATTTACTAATTCCAACTGGGCTGGCGATAACACTGATCACAAGTCCACATCTGGTTACTCACTTAGTGTTGGTTCCGAGCCTATCTGTTGGTCGAGCAGGAAGCAATATGCCATTGCTTTATCTTCAGCCGATGCAGAGTACAGAGGGGTAGTTAACATAACCATTCAGGCTATGTGGCTACAACATTTTCTCACTTAGTTGGGCATTCAGTTTCATCGGTCGATTGTCGTCTGGTGTGACAACCAGAGCACTCTGAAGTTCCACAGAGATCAAGTTCAGAGGCAGTGGATGAAGCACATCAAGATCCACATGCACTACATCCGAGACTTAGTACACGAGGGAATCATCGACTTACAATTCTGTCATTCAACAAAAAAGACAACATACATCTTAACCAAGACCTTCACTGAGCAAAAGTTCCATTCTCTGTGAAATCGTCTTGGAGTGAAGGACACCGTTGCCTAACAACTGTAGTTCTTCTTTTTCCATACATTGTACCTTGAGGGGGGGTTTTTCCCATGAGGTTTTCCCTCTTTCCTCACTTTATTTCAGTGTATCTTATGTATTTGGGTACCTAACATGTCCTCGTTGTCGGGACCCATTCTTTATTTTCACCATAGTGATGTTCAGGGGGGGTGTTGGAGTTACTTCACACACACCTATGATTTTTTTTTCTTAAGATTTTTCCTTGTTTATTAGTCATAATTAGTCATTATCTAGTCTCCTATATTTTAGGGGAGAATATTCCACCCGGAGAATACTCTCTTTCAGTTGACACTTCAGTTTGACTAGTTGAGTTGAGTTTAGATGTTGCATTGGTTTTGTCACCATGCAACATTTGAATCATCACTAGATAATGCGCACTTTCCTTGGGATCATCACCAGACTGATGCATTACCCTTGATTCCTTGGGTTAACTCCTCACTACTCTTTGTTCAGTCAGTTAGCTGAAGACTAGTTGACTAGTTAACTCAACTAGGTGACAATTCACTCCCGTAACTGCTTGAGAGACTAGACTAGGTGGCAGTTCACTCCCGTAACTGCTTGAGAGACTAAACTAGGTGGCAGTTCACTCCCGTAACTGCTGGTGTGTGTCCATATCACTCTAGACCACCACTATGGCGCATTGGTTCTCCTCCAATGCACACTCATTGAGTTATACAGAGTATATCATGTGTAAATTATTCATTATTCACAACAGTTAATGAGAATTCTTTCATTCTTTCTCTCCTTTTTCTTCATTCTCCAATTCTCTTTGCAAATGTGTGTATTATTGTTTAGCTATATCTATTTTGTGCAGGTTCAACACATTTACAACGTGTGATTTGAGAAATCCAACTAATTTTCTTCACTCAATAGAATGGAAACAAGTAATTATCTGATCATCTTCTTTTGTTTCATGTGTAATGGTCCGTTGAGATCTATGTTTCCAAGTGAGGGAATTTGAAGCATCTATGTTGAGATTGTTAAAACACAAAAAGAACTGTAAAAATCCATGCCACCCAAATATGACGACTTCGGGGACCCATGAGAGTCCATTGGAAAGCGTTGACACCGAACTGAGAAATAAAATGCAAAGGTTTTTATATAAACTAAAAGTTATAGATAAATTATGAATAATTATATTTAAAATGCAAAGTTATTTCAGTAAATTGAAAGGTCTTTCACTATTATTTCAAAGACTTCACGCAACCAAACCAAACCCAACCAAGTAAAAATTGTTGTAGCAAACAATATCCGAACAGCCTAATTTTTTGACGTTCAAAAAAACTAAGTAAGAAACAAATGGTAGACTATGTCTTAAATCTATGGAAGATAGTCAGCGGAAGGTAACATATTCCTATCCACCTTATTAACTTTTGAAATATTATAATCATGAAATTAAAATCTATGACTCACAATATTTTATACTTTGTTTATTTTCATCTTCCTTATGTGTTTTTAATTTTTAATAAGAATGCTTTTTTTTTTAACGTGTAATATTTTTTTTTAATGAAGTAAAATAAGTGAAATGTTTTAATACTTATTTTGATACCAGAACAACCCATGTTTCGATCTTCCTGTTCTCTGTGTTTTTATTTTTAATAAGAATGCATTGGTTTTTTTAACGTGTAATAATTTTTTTTAATGAGATAAAATAATTAAAATGTTTTAATACTTATTTTGATACAAAACAACCGATGTTTGTATCATCAAGAGAATAGATGCACAAATGGAAATTTCTACTACAATTTATAAAAAGTATTTTCAATATCTTATATGAATAAATTTTAGTAACAAAAAGAATTGTAAATTTTAAACTAGTCAATACAACTTTTTTTATTTTATTTTTACAACTTATTTTATTTTATTTTTTATTTTTAAGTAAGAATTCTATATATTACTTTTCATGAAGCAAAATTACAGTGTCATCAGTGATAGCAGGGATTTGTTTGAGCTGAATTGCTTCAAGGGGAAACCAATTCAGCCTAGCTTTGTCTCTGTATTCATTATTTAAAATTAAACACAATTTTCTGAATCGCCCCGTGGGGAAACCAATTCGACCAGATCCTCCATTAAAACTATAAGACAAAAAAAAAGAATTTGTTTAAAGTAATACAAAAATTGACTGTGATGAGCTTCCAAAAGATTGGAACAATTGACAGAGTAAAACATGCATGATGACACCTGTAAGTCTGGCATGTCTTAAGGACGCATTTCCGTCTCTTCCATGGAAGCCGTCTGGGTAGCTGGAGCAAGAATCATCTCTAAAGTAGCTGGGGCATCAGTTGCCTGTGCTGGAGTATGTAGTGAGCAGAGCAGTGCAACACGCATAGATTCAATTTTCTCTGCATGTTGGTCCAAGTGCTCGATTCGAAAGCGGAGGTCCTCCACATCCTGTCTGACCGCAGAGACCAAATCCTATAATATTGCCATTGCTCCTATGATTCCAACACAAGAAGCACACTCCAAGCTCGGAAGCTCGTCCACATGAGGCGCTTTCAATTGAGCATGCAACTCCTCCACCTGAGCAGGGATCTCCTCCCGGGATGACACAGGATCTGAAGGTGGCGAGGGGGCAGAGGGAGGTGGGCACACTAGGTTGACCTAGGCATGTTGAGAAGACGAGGCCATATTCGGGATTGGGCCCGGAGCATAATCCAAAGAATTTCCTTGGAGGTTGAACCACTCCACGTGACATGCCCATGGCAAGGACAAAGGTGGGAGACCACTCTAGTTTGGGGAGGAATGGACAGATGAAGGGGGCGATGAGCTGGGCGATGGAGAGGGGATAAGTGGATGTTGGCTGGCCATGACCACCTTGTTTTGGGACCAGAGAGGTCCTCTCTCCGACTTCCCGCGGAGCCGAGGCATGGCCAACTATGAGTGAAGGTGAGGCAGAGATGAGAAAGGGAAAGCGAGAGAGAACAACAGGTAGGCTGGCAGAGAACAAACACAGAGGACGAGAGAGAAGGAATGGTGAGAAGGTCACTGTGGGAGAATTCCATAAAAAAAGATCCAGAGGAAGAGTTCCCACATGCACAAGGTGACGGCCTGCAACTATCCTCCATCGCTCGGATGAAAGCACGAGATGGGACATGTTGGGGCATTTAGTAACAAGCTCACAGTAATGAAGGTGATGAATTCACATCGCAGGGGGGGAGAATTAAATGGAGGGGAGAGAGGCATGCACTGGTCACGTGGTCTCCCATCGACGCGCGGACCCTGCTGACACCCCATCTGGGGGTCTGGTCAATAAAACTTAAAAAAGCAAAAAAAAGGTATGATTTTTCAATAAAACTTACAAAAGCAAAAAAAATGTATGATTTATATATAATAACAATTGTATAAAGCTTATATTTATTTGTCACCCTTTCCAGAAAACTTTAAACAAAAAAAACTATGATTTTTGTATAATAAAAACTTGTTGAAGTTGTGATTTATTATATAATACACTACTTTGAAAAACTAAAAATTGTGTTTTTAATGTTTTCTTAATGACACATTTTGTTTGCTTCTAACTTTAGATAAAGTTTTTTAATGAAATAAAATGATAATTTAAGGTCATATCTTCAGACATGCTTCAGAATAATGAAATAGGTATTTATTGTTATGGACGATGAGCTGTATCGTTGGATTTTTGTGAAGCAAATTAGTGGCACACAACACACAACCTATCCTTTTTGGAATCGTGGTTGGATTTTGGTGAAGCAATTACGCTGGATGTTAATTTTCAATCACATCATAATTTATGACTATCTGGTAGGTTGCATTATAAGTGAGTTTTCCTATGTGCAAATTTTTCCTTTCTTCCCACTCATATTTTATGTTTATGTGAGATGTTACTTTGTAATGACATCAAATTTCAGAACTATAACACATATTGACAAATTGATAGGACCACTGATAGGAAAACAAGAGAAAGTGGGTGGAAAACCAGAGAAAACTGGTGTAGCGTGAAATGATGGATAGGTGGAGGTGTATATAGATAAAAGGTGGTTTGGTTGACAAGTTTTGTGGTTGACAGGCTTGAGGCAAAACCTATTCCTATATACACGCCTTCGGCATAATTAGTCGACAATTTCATTAAACAATTTAATAAAAAGCGTTAAAGAACATGCTAGAATAAAATTTATTTGAATTAAGTAAGACAATAAAATGAAAGTACAAGATTAATTTAAATCTGACCTCGATTATCAGGTGGCTCATCTGATGTGAAGAAGATGCTGGGACATCCTCGTCAATCCGTTCCTTTGTAAGGGCACAACACCATCACAATCCGTTCCTGGATAATAGCTGAAGTGCCTCCCTGGAAATCCTAGCTGGAAAATTGGGCATGCCCCTCTTGGGCATCATCTCACCCCACATGTGCATTTGTACCTCAGTCATCCGCCTAGGAGGCCGACGGACGAAAGTAGGTCTCGTCTATGGAAACCTCTCAAAAACAAACAAAACAACTCTGAAGCAAATGGGAAGTTCTCCCTCCCATCTATCATAGCATGACATCTATCTAGTGTTATACAAAACTGCCGCAAGAAAATGGTAGACCACCTAATAAGTCGTGGCCTCTGTATCAAAGAATCAACATGATACAAAAGAGTGCAACTAATGCGTTGACCATCACCAGTAAAGTGTGCAATGGTCAGTATTAATAGTTAGAGGCACCTAATGTCCTCTACACCGAATGAGGCAATCCGTAACTGTTTACTAGCCACCTGAAAATCACCAGGAGAATGTATATCGCACACAATATACCTATGAGAGTAGGAAAAATGACTCTCAGCTGCAACACCCACTAGGACATAAGGAAACTGGGGAAAATCCTCCCCTCTCCTAGATAACACCGTGATAAAATGAATATCCTCCTCAATGGGATGGTACCACTGATGAGGACCATTTCTGAAAGACTTTTGATGAGCATCCCATTGACGGATCAGTTCTACAAGAAAGGAAGAATTCCCCTTTAGGGATGCAACCTCCTCATAGTAATTGAGGTTGCCTACATTCCTCAAGAGAAGTTGCATACTACAACAATAGGCCAAGGGTACTGTTATTGTTCTGTAATTTCCAGAGGTTGTAGAAGAAGAGACATAGGTAACTACAAAACCACTTTGGAAGCTGGGATCTAGCCCTACCAGCTTAAGAGAGGGATCTCTCTATAGGGTTTAGATTTGTTTGGTTTAGAATCTTAGGCTAGTTATGAAAGTTCAGGGTTTGTTTGTTTGTTTGAAATATCTGGCCGATTGAATGCTTAAATTTCCATTGGGCTATGGGGTCTGTCATTTAAAATAGGGATCAATTTTAGATTTTATAAAGCTTCTTCACNAGAATCTTAGGCTAGTTATGAAAGTTCAGGGTTTGTTTGTTTGTTTGAAATATCTGGCCGATTGAATGCTTAAATTTCCATTGGGCTATGGGGTCTGTCATTTAAAATAGGGATCAATTTTAGATTTTATAAAGCTTCTTCACTGGGTAGGATAGTAAAACTGTTTGGATATGGTAATTTAGATGGGGTGAAAGGGAAAAAATGAGAAGAAATTCCACCAAGCAAAAGAGCAATTTTGAATTCTTTTACTTAATTTCAATTGAAAAACATAAAATCATTCAAAAAGCAAAAACATAGTATATTGAGATAAATTCTGTTCTTTGACCTTCTTTGAATAATTAGATTTGGAAACACATAAAATGATGACAAAGAGTGAAAAACATGAAAAAAGAGAGAAACACTTCACAAAAGAGTCTTTTTATTACCGGTCGATCCTCTTTGAATGATACACAATCACTTTCTTGGATGCAAAAATCAACCCTCAATACTTCGAAAACAGAAGTATTTATACAATTATTTACATCAGGTCCTGTCATAAATGATCATGATAATTTGGAGGGATATCTAAACTAACTAAATCTCAAATTACAAAAATATAGGAATCTTGTAGATCTGCTCGGATTTCTAGTGCTGATTTGGTGGAAGTTGTTCATGACTAGTCTCTTTGACTTTGCTTAGCTGTTGCTCCTTGCTGACTGAAACATCGAACTTGTCTTTACTCAAGTAACTCGCATAGCTTATCCCACCTCTTTTTACTTGGGATTGATATCTTGAGTAATTTTCCGTATATTTCATCCATCTCTGTGTACTTGGAAAAAGTAGGCTTAGTAATGAAAATATGCTTGATTTCATGTTGAATGCTCAAGTCAAGTTGTAATGTTTCCAAGAATGATTTCGCAATGATGCTTCCTTGTATTCCTGCAAACTTTGAATTATCCTTTGCAACTGTTTTCAATTTCTGGTTGTAATCAGGCAGTGTGATCAACTTTTCATTTAGCACTAACAAACCAGAAAGCCCTTTCTTGTGCAACACCTCAAACTTGCTGAAGAACCTCTGCACACATATGTCCATAACCTGTGATTCTTCTTCCAACCGCAACATGAGGCCTTTCTTGATTTCCAGGATGGTTTCAATTCTGTCCTCTATCTCCAATTCTTCTAACTTCTGTTTATTTTTAGAGTTTAGAAACCTGATGAGATCTATGGCCTCTGTTGGCTTTTCTCTCAACTCTTCTTTGATAATTTCAATGGCTCCTCTAGATTTCTGGACTAATTCATGCTGCTAAAAAATGATCTGAATAGAGGGCCAAATCTTTGTCATGGATTTGTTGATGTCTATCCATATGTTTTCCTTAGATTGGGCTAAGGTGTTTTCCATGGCTGTTTCTTTCCCCAATTGTTGCAGTTGTTGGCCGAGCCTCTGAGACTTGTGCATTTTTGCCTAATGAGAAGCCTGGAACATTGCTTTCAGTTCCTGTAATGTCTTTACCTCTTCCTGTAACTTTTTAATTTCTTCCCCTTGTATGGACATATCCTCCATAGATTTCACTAGTTTATCAGAGGCATCTGAAGTTTGTGTTGGGATTGCTGTTGATGTAGATACTTCTGCTGTTCTTATCCCTGTCAGGGGCACTACATCTAGTGGAATCATGACCAAATGTACATTCTAGTATTTTTCTTTGATCAACTTGTCCATCTCTGCTTCCATTTCTATAATTTGTGCATTTTGCTCCATGATCAATTTGAGCATCTCTTGTTTTTGGATTTGTGTCTCAACTACTTCTTTAGTTCGTGAATCCTCTATTTCTAGAAGCTTAAGATGTTTTCTGAGTGATGTTATATCAACATTCTTCTTTTTGATCAACTCCTTTTTTGCTTTGACATTGGTTGGAGCATATCCAATTTTGAGAACTAACTCTTCCAAGGATTTTATCTTAGTATCCTTGGCCAAAGAAGAGATCTTTTCAATTTTTAATTGGGACTGGATATTAGTCAGGGATACCTGCAATTTGGAAGCAATCATTGAGGTATTTTTCAGAGTGCAAAATGTCATCTCTCATGTCTATCTGTTCATATCCATCTGGTCCACATGATGGACATCCTTTATATCAAACTCAAAAGCAGTCTTCTTGTAATCTGTTGCTGTCTTTGGATAGAGGAATTGTGCCTATAAGAATTCCATTTGCATTCTTCCCTTCTCTGTGTCAAAAGAAGACAATAGTTTTTGTTGAGCAATAGAGGTATGCTTCCAGAATTGAGTGTAAGTGTTGGTGTTGAGAAGTTCATTCCTTTGCTTGATTTCCTTATACTTGTAAAAAATATTTGACTCCTTTTGTCCATGAATTGATTCAACTGTCAGAGTTGTGTCTCGATTTCTTTGAGAGGCTGGTGATGATGGAAAACCTGCAAACAAACTCTCTGACTGGGCTGAAGAATGTGGTCCCTCCAAAACTTTTGTAGATTGCATTTATCCCTCTTTCAACAAATTTGTTGTGTGACTGGTTTTAGTCCTCTTTCTTTATAAGTGAAAATATTCAGCTGATACCTCTATGATTGAAGGAGAAAATTCCTTCCTTGATCTTTTCTCTTCTCGATTTTGAGGTGTAGTGGTCTGTGAAGTGGTTATAGAGATAGGCTGATCCACTACTTCTTGCAAGGTGTTTTCTTCCCAGTTATCTTGGTTCATATATATTTCAACCTCTAGCCTCTGTGTGTGCACATAGGGAGTGGTATTTTGTTTGGTCCTAAGCTCAGAAATGATGCCAAATGGGTCATATGACCAATTGAAACTCAAAATAAACTTCATCTGTTTCAAAAATATATATGCTTCTTCACCTGCTGCTTTGCTATTGCAAATGAAAGGTCCAAGCTAAGTTTCGATTCTGAATTGGGATTTCTTCTTGGCCGCTACAAAATGAATTTCATCTGAGTTTATCATCTGCCTAATATATTCCAATGCAAAAATCCTCATTGGGAGGTATTTAGGCAATTTATAAGGTGGAAACTCACACACATACACCTTGATTTCTGTATAGTTCTGGTATAAATACCAATCACATGTCTTGGCGTGATCAGATAGGTGCAAAACCTTTTGAATTTCTTCACTGATCCTGGGTTCTGTGCTGTTGTTCAACAAACAAGTAGCTGGATGGATGTATTGGTCAATGAAATCCTTGAAGCTGTATTCTTCTAAGTTCTTTCTCACCAATGAGGTCCAAAATATGACTAAATGTGGGTTTTCTTGCTCATTTAACTTTTGAAGTGCAAAAGGAAACATGTCTGCTTGATAAAATAGGAACATATAAACCAACATTGAAGAATATTCGAACATTCCTTCAGTTAGAAACTTAAGTAATTGTTCATGAACGTTGTCAGCTAAAAATTGACTGAAATTGAATTTCACAACAACTTTTTTCTTCTGTAGAGAAAATGGACAGAAAACCTAGAATAGGTTCATCTACCCATTCATCAAAATAATAAACTAACATATATGATAGCATGGATATAATCTGGTTTGCATTCACTGTAAAAATGGAAGAGAGGTATGGTGGATTTTTCTTGGGCAATTGGGCATCTTCAGAGAGGAAAATATTAAAATCTGGGCTCTCTAGGGAAAGGTTAATTTCTGGAACAATTCATTTAGCGCTTCGACAGAGAACGAGGTATTGGAATCATTTTTAGGGATTTGTAACATTTGGTCAATTGTCTCAGAGGTAATTGTGACCAAAACTTCACCAGTGGGGGAGGCAATGACTCTTTGGCCTGGCAGGTAATTGAACTGACATCTGAGAACAAATTCAGAGAAAGGATAAGTCTGAGGAAACATGTAAAGGGGAAAATTGGACTCCCAGAGCCCAATTTCATCGCTCTGATCGAGGAAAGTTTCTTTCAGCCAAGACTGCGATTCGAAGAAATCAAATTCTCACTTCGGATTTGTAACCTTGTAGTCTATGTCTGCCAGAGGGATGTGGTCCAGATCGATGGGAGGGGGAATCATTGGGTTCTCATATGTGTCGACAAGATTGACCTTGGGAGCCATAATTGCCAGAATCAACACTAAAATGATGGCGATGCTGTAATTACCGGAAGAAAGTTCACCTGTTGATGGTGACAGATGGCGGTGGCAGTTTGACAGCTTAGCTCGATGCGGTCTTCAGGCGAACTTACTTGGCAAACAATGTGTTATCTCCTAAAAATAAAGTTGTCATTCTTTCTATATTTTAGGTGGTAGCATAGTCAAATCAAAGTGTTATTTTTGATTTTTGTGGTCTATGGTCTCCAAGTATAGAAAAGAAGTTGTAAAGCCCCAAAATAATTCGATTTATCATTTATTGTCTTCAGAAAATCAAAAGACCTTTTCGACGGCTAACCTCTATTTTAAAGCTTAGGCAGAGCCGCTGAAAGCTCAAGCTTTTGGCGGAAAAATATCAGTTCAAAACGGTCACAAGCTGCCAAAAGTTCAAACTTCCGGCTGCAAAATGGCATTTCAAAAAAGCGCACGAGCTGCAGAAAGTTCAAACAGGTTTCCAAACAGTGCATCAAGCGAGCCCAAATCCGGATTGAAAGACACATATCATCAAGACATAATCACCACTTAAGTGGATTTTGGCATTATCCCAACTTCTCAGCCACCATTTATGTGTTTAATCATTCCGAGTCGGTTATGCAGATCGTGTGAGGGTTTCGAGGTCTTATCACTCTTGAAGATGTTCAGTCACCATTTGATTTAAATTCATCAGATGAAGGAAGTTGATAAAGGGCACTCTTTCACCATTTGATATAACATAAGTCTTTCACTTTCGCCCACAAGCTCCTGCCTATTGGTAAGAAATATTGGTTTCTGGTCTTATAGACGGACTTGTGTTTATGAAGATGAGTAGAAAATGAGGTGGCCTACCCCTCAGGAAGGAGTTAGACAACATACAGTATTTTCAATCTCACCCAGAGATTCATCAACTATTTTCAGAGGCAGGCTGTCTCGCTTATGTTGAAAAGTTACAGGAAGGATACCACCAGGGTATCACATAAGCCTTTGCAAAATCATATCATGGAGACAAAGCCTCAGTTGGCCATTTGGAAATTCAAGTCGATGAGGCAGCCATAGCCTCTGCTACAGGCATGCCAAGAATAGGGCAGAAATGGTTCAAGACCACAGTCACTAAGGGGCTGGAATTTAGACCTTATTTAAAGCCAAAATTCCAAGGCATCACTTGGAAAAGAGATATTCCCACTTCTCACTTGAAGAAAGAATGGCAGGCTCTTCTCAAAGCCATACAATTACACATAACTGCAGAAGGAAGATATGACAGGGCCAGGCTTTACCACTTCAAGCTAATGGACCACTTTACAGGAAAAGTCCCATTGAACCTGCCATTCTTTTTTCACAGAAATCTCACCAAAATGTGCCACATGGTCCAAACTAATCTTGAACAGATCCAAAATTCCTTGTCTCATTTTGGTTTGATCAAAATGATTATTGTGGAAGAATTGAGGAAGAGGGAAAAAACATGGGAACACTTTTTGTTTTGGGGAGGTTTTGAGTTAGAGACTCAACTTGATAAAGGCAAGAGAAAATCAGGCAGAAAACCACAAACCCCTCAGAGCAGTCTAAAGAAAAGAAGAGCCATCACCCCTGACCTCTCATAATAACCAACATCCACCTCAAAAGCCAAAGGGGGCAAAGAAGAAGCTGGAGTTTGATGAAGACACAGAGCAGGCTGCACCCAAGGAGACAAATTTGCTAAAATTACCATACTCAAATTCAGAGGAATAACCTGAAAAGGAAGAATTCCCCGTTGATGAAAGTATATAATTTTCCATGGAGGAAGCACTAGAGATTGATATGTTCACAGATCTTGAAAAAGGTTAAACATCTAATAGCAAAAAGAAGTAGAACAAATCAAAGAAAATTAAGAAGCTCCAGGAGAAAATAACACAATAGGAGGTGCTAGAGAGGGTGATAAAAGATAGATATGAGACTCTATCCAAGAATTTTGCAAAGACCAGTGCAACCTTGGAAATATTGGCACTTGAAAACATAAAGGAAAAGAAGAAGAAAAAGAGGATTATAAAAGACTATAACAACCTATGGTGGTTAGCCAAGTGTTTGAAGAGAAAAATCAAAAGATTAAAAGCTGAAATCACTGCACACCCAGACTTGCATGTTCTAGCACATGATGCTGTTAATTTGTAAGAAAATCAACCGAAATAATCGAGGAGAAGAATCTTTTTGGAGTGTTCATCTTTTTGACAAACCCAGGGTTTTCGACGGCATAATCGACATAATAACACACAGTTAGCCGCCGAAAATCAGGGCTTTCGACGGCTAACTGGCGTAATTCAAAGCGAAGGATCCACCAAAAGCACATGAAATGATTTTTGAGGATCTAAAGATCGAAGTAAGTTGGCCTAGCTTTACACATCAGGGATTTGCATGCAGCTGTTGAAGACTTAATGGATTGAAGATAAATCGAGTTCTAGAATGGACTAGATCCATATTTGATGAAAGATTTTGTAAACAATTTTTCTATTATTAGTTCTTCAGATCTGATTTCTTAGTATCTGAAACTGCTTGTAAAGGCTATAAATCCTATCGATTTTATAGAGTAAGGGTTCGATTTTGGATACAAAGGCCTTATACCATTGTACAAACTTTTTTCAGAGATAATACAAATCATAGTCTTCTTTCACTTTTGACGTCAGACTTCATTCATTACTTTCTTTCCTGTACTCTTATTCAAGTTGTCTTAGCTGCTAAATGACTGTCATCTCATTAGTCAGTTCATATCTTGATTAACAGTTATTTACAATGCTTAATAAACCCATCATTGTGAATTTGGCTTATAAGTATTGTCTTCTTCACCCATAGTTTAAGCTATTGTCTGATCATTAATCTTTGAAAGCACTATCTTATTTGATTATATACTATTGATGACCTTGATATCAGTTCATTAAGGTTGAGTTATCCCATTGATCCACATATACATAAATACAAACACAGTTTACTTTAATTTACCAAACATCTTTGCCCTACAACCTCAAAGAGTTTCTTGGAGAGATAACAAATTGGCGCCGTTGCCAGGGAGAGGAGATTGAAGCTTCATCTTTCCTAGGAGATGACATAGAGATGATCCTTGATGATAGACAAGGATTAGACATTACATTGGTTGTAATCATATATCTGGCGACTCCACAAGTTCATCTTGGCTCCAAAGAGAATTAGTACTAGGGCGAATCCACAAGAATCACCTGTCACACCAGTACCCAATCCAGAACTAATTCTCAGAAGAGGAAGATCATTTCAAGATCAGACTGCAAAATCAGGTATTGGAAGTAATCCTCTTACTCATTTTAACAAATCAATAACTAAAAACACTAAATCTTCTTCCTCTAAGATTGTCAGTGAAAAATCAACTGTAAGAGCTGTACAAGAATTGATTGTTGGAAATGTTTCTGTAGAAGAACCAATTGTTTCTTACCAAGAGGAAAATGTCATTACAGAAAAAGTAATAGGCTCTAACTTGTTTGAAGAATCATCCAAGACTTTAGAAAGAAGTCACAGTTCATCATCCCTTGAGTCCTTTCACTCACAATAGGAAGAAGACCATATAAAAATCCACACTAGCCTCCTTGCTGTCAAACATATTCTTCATGAACTCTCTGCCAAAGGAGAAGAAAACTTGGCTGAACAACTTGCAAATTTCTATATAGCCTCATATCAAACTTCATTCCCATCAGAAAGTTCTCCCCCTTTTCAATTTAACTCCCCCAGTGTCGAAGAGTCCGAGAAAATTCCATCACCTCTCTCACTAATGGCCATTATGGCAACACCTGCTCCATTGACCAAAATGCAATGAATTCTAGCTGCTAGATATGCACCTATCGTTTTACAAAATCCACCTGTAGCCATGCCCACTGGTGATTACCAGAAGTATATGCCCAAATTTACAAGAGAAGGAGATGTAACTGTAGAAGAAAATATAGAAGCATTCTATAGCTATGCTGAGAACCTAGACATAGAAGATGCTGATGTTTGGACTACAGTCTTTGTCCAAAGCTTAGATGGTCATGCTAGGAAGTGGTTCAAAAAAATTCCTGCTAGTTCTATATCTGGGATAGAAGAGTTAGATGATATTTTTTTGAAACACTGGGGAGATCGAAGAGTCTTTTTATAATATATCACAAAATTTGGAAATATAAGGAAAGAAAATGGTGAATCTGTATCTGATTTCACCAAGAGATTCAACATAATGTATAGTAAAATACCTGCAGAAATCAAGCCTACAGAGACTTCTGCTCAAATCACTTATGCAAATTCATTTGATTCTGATTTTTGTTTACTACTAAGAGAGAGAAGGTCTGCTACACTTTCCTTGATGCAAGATGCTACCCTTGAAGTTGAATCAAATATCTTAGCTGCTCACAAGTTAAAGGGAAATGTTGATAGAAAAAGGCATAAGGAAGAAGACTCTTCCTCATCAATTCAAAATCCCAAAATAGATAAATTGGCTAAGATGTTAGAATCATTAACTTCAGAAATGTCCAAGCTAAAAATTGAAAACAAACAACCTGTCAAGGGAAAAGTCTCCTATGAATACCCTAACAAAAATCCAAATCAGAATCCAAATACCTTCAGGAGGAACAACCCACAAGTTCATACCTCCAGGAGAAATCCCACAGAAGATTAGAGGGTAAAGGTTCCTCTCCAAAACGCTGCGATGGACGAAGATGAAGATGATTTTCAAGAAGAAGAAGAGGATAATATTCATTGTGTTGGGGATGATGCATGTAAGTCTTATTTGACACAGCATGATTATGAAGATGCATTAATGACTGGACAGGTAAATGAAAATTCTTCTGATAATAGTCTTTGTCAAATGGAAGATAAGAACAAATACAATCTCATATATAAGACCAACACTGCCCAACAGAATGCACCAGCTCCTCCTAAGAAAATTGTTGCCCCTGTCAAGCAACAAGTTCAAAAAAATCAGATCCCTGATGAGCAGCAGATTACCTTGAAAGCTCCTTCAATAGTGGATATACCAGTTCTTCCTAAGAAGACTGCTGCCCCTGCCAAACAACAAGTTCAAAAAAATCAGAGCCTTGATGATCAGTAGAGTGTTTTAAAAGCTCCTTCAAATGAGGTAAAATTTTCTGATAAAACTTCCTCTTCTTTCAATTTTGAAGCCGAGATACAAAAAATCAAGATTCCCATCCCTTTGGTTGAGTTAATGAAAAATGAATCATTTAAGAAAGACATCCTCAAGACTCTGGATCCCAAATCTATATCTTCCTCTGCTGATATTCTTAATATATATGATGACAAGACCACTATTGTTTTAGGACAAATGGTAGAAGATAGAGATGAAAACTGTCCTCCTTTTTATATCTCTCTAAACATTCATGAAAAAACATTGCATAACTGCCTACTTGATTTTGGAGCCTCTCACAATCTAATGCCAAAGGAAGTTATGGATGAGCTTGGACTAGAAGTTACCAAAACTTACGATGATCTTTTCTCTATTGACTCTAGAAAAGTTAAATGTCTAGGAATGATCAAAGATTTTCTGGTGACCTTAACTCAAGCATCTATGAAAACCATGATCATGGATGTAGTTGTAGCAGACATTCCACCCAAATTTGGAGTTTGTTATCAAGATCATGGATGAAGAGGTTAGGAGGAACTCTTCAAATGGATCTCTCATATGCTACTATCCCTGTTTTTGGAAGAGTAAACAAAAGACTATACAGAGAGTCACAACTTGCCTACATCATCAGTGATGAAAAAAATCCAACCAACCATCCTATTTACTCAGTTGACACAGGTATGGGATCTTGCATATTACAAATTGATGATTCATTATCGGATTCATTGTTGCTTAAGAAGCCTACAGTTTAGTCCACATAAGTAGCAAAAGATGACCTTTGGACCATTTTCTTTGATGGCGCTTGTACTAGAGAATCAACAGGAGCATGGGTAGTATTCATTTCTCCTTCAAAAGAAACTACTCACTTGTCATTTAAACTTGATTTTAAAGTGACTAACAACATTGCAGAGTATGAGGCACTACTCCTAAGATTAAATGCAGCCAAAGAGATGAAGATTAAGAGATTACAGGTATTTGGAGATGCAGACTTAATAATTCAACAGGTAAACAAATCCTTCAAGGCCAAACATGTTAGGCTGAAAGCCTATAGAGATGAAGTGTTGAAAATGATTGCTGCCTTTACAGACTTCAAGATTTCATATGTACCTAGAGCTATGAATGAATTGGCTGATTCATTAGTTGTATCAGCATGTGCTTTTATACCTCCTTTACCTCCTAAATTGAATTATGAAATCCAAGTGAAGTATAGGCCTTCTCTTCCTGATAATGTGAAGTTTTGGAAAGTCTTTGAAGATGATGCTGAGTTGACTAGATTTCTTGGAGTGATTGATGAATTTGCAGATTTACAAATTGATTTGGAAAATGAACATGATGAAACAACAGAGGAGCCTAAGTTCAAAAGTAAGATTGGAGCACATGAAGTTGTTCAATTGTCCACCAACATAATTCCTAAGGTTTGGTCCCTTTAGAAAAAAAATTCGATCACAATGATTTTGCTATCAAGTTATAAAAGAAAGAAGAAGAATTAGATGTTTCTCAGTTCAATATAGCAAGTGAACAGAATCCTAAGTTTGTGAATTTGGCATCTCATCTAACTGATAAACAAAATGCTGATTATGGTGAATTGTTAAAAGAGTTTGCTGATATCTTTGCATGGAAGTATGAGGATTTGAAAACATACAATACAAAGATCATACAACATAAAATTCCCTTGAACAAAGACACAAAACCATTCCGACAGAAACTCAGATCTTTCAGTCCCATGTTGTTGCCCATTATGGAGAAGGAAATAAAAAAAATGCTTGATGCCAAAATCATCATCCCTCTTAGATACTCTGACTGGATTGGCAACATTGTTCCTATTAGAAAGAAAAATGGTGAGATTAGACTTTGTGTAGACTTCAGGAATTTGAACAAATGCTCTAGAAAAGATAATTACCCATTGCCTAAAATGGAACATATTCTGCAAAAAGTTTCTGGAGCTAGTGTCATGTGGATCTAGTGTCATGTCATTCATTGATGGCTTCTTGGGGTATAACCAAAATTAAGTCCATCTGGAGGATAGAGAAAAAACAACATTTACTACACCATGGGGTACATTTATGTACCAAAAAATGCCTTTCGGACTGATGAATGCAGGAGAAACATTCTAGAGGGCAATGGATATTGTGTTTGTGGGGGAAAAAGACAGAGTTGATTTGATTTATCTTGATGATATTACAGTTTTTTCATACATCCATGAATATCACTTGCAACATCTAAGGAAAAATTTCTTGAAATGTAGAAAGTATGGCATTTCTCTAAACCCCAAGAAATCTCACTTTGCACTCAGAGAAGGTAAGTTACTTGGGCATATTGTTTCTATAGATGGAGTAAAGATTGATCCATCAAGAGTAAAGGCAATCCAGAAATTGTCTCTCCCAAGATCCAATAAAGATATCCAATCTTTCCTTGGAACCATAAATTTCATCAGGAGGTTTATTGCAAATTTTGCAGAACTTACCAAATATATCACTTGCATGTTAAGAAAGGATTCTGAAGTAAAGTGGACAGAGGAAGCCAAACATTCTTTTGAATCTATCAAAAATGCTATTATGACAACCCCTGTCTTAATTAGCCCCAATTTTGATAAAGATTTTTATATTTTTTCATTTGCTTCTAATGATACCATTGCAGCAGTGTTGTTACAAAAGAATGAAGATGGGCACGAGCAACTAGTAGCTTTTTACAGAAAATTTTTGAGGGATGCTGAAATTAAGTATGACCCAATGGAAAAACAAGCATATGCACTGATCAAGTCATTGGAAGCTTTCAGGATATACATTCTTCAAGCCAAGGTTATAGCTTATGTACCTTCGAGTTCTATTAAAGATGTGATTATACAACTGGATATAGATGGAAAAAGGAGTAAGTGGATATCAAAGTTAATTGAATTTGATATTGAGATCAAGCCAACAAATCTTGTGAAGGGTCAAGGACTTGCCAAACTCCTTGCAAAAGACAATTGTAAGATGCTTGAGATAAATCTTGTGGGCATAAATGCAGAGAACATTCAAATTACAACAGACAGAGTTAGTGATAATTTGCAGTTTTCCTCTCACTTAGCTGACTGTGAGTGGTACAGTCATGTTATTTATTTTCTGCAGAAATTATCAGCTCCAATAGATTTGAAAAAAACTCAGGTGAGATATTTAAAACTCAAAGCTATTAAATTCTGTATAGTTGATAAGATGTTTTTTTGGAAAGATCCATCAGGATACTATTGAGGTGTGTAAACAAAGAGGAATCAGTCAAAATCATGACATAGTTTCATAAAAGTGAATGTGGAGGACATCACTATTGGAAGACTACTGCAAATAAGATTTTGAAGGCTGGATACTATTGGCCTTTCTTATTTTCTGATGTGCATACTTTTGTAAAAACATGTGACAAATGCCAGAGATTTGTAGGTAAACATCAATTAAAATCTCTTCCCCTTAAATCAGTTGTTGTCACATGACCTTTTCAACAGTGGGGCTTAGATTTCATAGGGGAAATTCATCCACCATCCAGTAGTCAACATATATGGATCCTTGTTGCTATTGATTACTTTACTAAATGGATTGAGGCCATTCCTACGAGGAATGCCAATCATACTGTTATCATTAATTTTTTACAAGATCATATATTTTCAAGATTTGGTTGTCCCAAGAGGTTAGTGACTGATAATGCTGCTGCTTTCAATGACAAAACCTTAGTCAAACTATGTGAGGAAATGGGAATTCAGTTGGTACACTCCACTTCTTATTATCCACAGGGAAATGGTTTGGCTGAGTCATCAAACAAAATTTTCCTAAGGATAATTAAAAAGTTACTTGAACAGATTACAAAGGCATGGGATTCAAATTGAAGTTTACTTTGTGGGCTGATAGAGTGACTGATAAAAAATCAATTGGTACATCTCCTTTTAAGTTGGTTTATGGCACAAAAGTTGTATTTCCTATCCAACTTTCATTGCCAGTTGCCAAATTCCTTCAAGAAACATAATCTGAACCAAATGATCTTACAAGAAGGATTTTAAATTTGGTTGAATTGCAGCAAAACAAAGAACAATTATTGGAGAAAACAAAAGTTCATCAGAGGAGGATGAAATAAATTTTTGACAGAAAGGTTAAGGTGGACAATTTCAAAGCAGGGGATTTGGTTATGAAATGAGATGCAACAAGGCAGGAAAAGGGAAAACATGGCAAGTTTGATGCTCTCTGGACAGGGAAAACGGTCACGAGCCGCCGAAAGTTCAAACTTTTGGCGACAAAATGGAATTTCAAAAACGCACAGGAGCCTCCGAGAGTTCAAATAGGTTTCCAAATAGTGCATCAAGCGAGCCTGAATCTGGATTGAAAGACACATGCCATCAAGACATAATCACCACTTAAGTGGCTTTTGGCATTATCCCGCCTTCTCAACCACCATTTATGTGTTTAATCATTCCGAGTCGGTTATGCAGATCGTGTGAGGGTTTCGAGGTCTTATCACTCCAGAATATGTTTTGTCATCATTCGATTTAAATTCAACACATGAAGGAAGTTGATAAAGGGCGCCCTTCCACCATTTGATAGCACATAAGTCTTTCACTTTCGCCTAAAAGACCTTGCCTATTGGTAAGAAATATTGGTTTCTGGTCTTACGGATTGACTTGTGTTTGTGCAGATGGGTAGAAAACAGGGTGGCCTACCCCTCAGGAAGGAGTTAGACAACATACAATATTTGCAATCTCACCCAGAGATTCATCAACTATTTTCAGAGGCAGATTGTCTCGCTTATATTGAAAAGTTACAAGAAGGATACCATCAGGGTATCACAAAAGCCTTTGCAAAATCATATGATGGAGACAAAGCCACAGTTGGCCATTTGGAAATGCAATTCGATGAGGCAGCCATAGCCTCTGCTACATGCATGCCAAGAATAGGGCAGAAATGGTTCAAGATCACAGTCACTAAGGAGATGGAATTTAGACCTTATTTAAAGATAGAATTCCAAGGCATCACTTGGAAAAGAGATATTCCCACTTCTCACTTGAAGAAAGAATGACAGGCTCTTTTCAAAGCCATACAATTATACATAACTGCAGAAGGAAGATATGACAGGGCCATGCTTTACCACTTCAAGCTAATGGACCACTTTACAGGAAAAGTCCCATTGAACCTGCCATTCTTTTTTCACAAAAATCTCACCAAAATGTGCCACAGGGTCCAAACTAAGCCTGAACAGATCCATAATTCCTTGTCTCATTTTGGCTTGATCAAAATGATTATTGTGGAAGAATTGAGGAAGAGGGAAAAAACATGGGAACACTTTCTGTTTTGGGGAGGTTTTGAGTTAGAGACTCAACTTGATAAAGGAAAGAGAAAATCAGGCAGAAAACCACCAACCCCTCAGCGCTGTCTAAAGAAAAGAAGAGCCATCACCCCTGACCTCTCAGAAGAACCAACACCCACCTCAAAATTCAAAGGGGCAAAGAAGAAGCTGGAGTTTGATGAAGACACAGAGCAGGCTACACCCAAGGAGACAAATTTGCTAAAATTACCATACTCAGATTCAGAGGAAGAACCTGAAAAGGAAGAAGTCCCTGTTGATGAAAGTATCAAATTTTCCATGGAGGAAGCACCAGAGATTGAGATGTTCACAGATCTTGAAAAAGGTGAAACATCTAGTAGCAAAAAGAAGCATAACAAATCAAAGAAAATTAAGAATCTCCAGGAGAAAATAACACAACAGGAGGTGCTAGAGAGGGTGATAAAATATAGCTACAAGACTCTATCCAAGAATTTTTCAGAGACCAATGCAACCTTGGAAAGATTGGCACTTGAAAACATAAAGGAAAAGAAGAAGAAAAAGAGGATTATAAAAGACTATAATAGCCTATGGTGGTTAGCCAAGCATTTGAAGAGAAAAATCAAAAGATTAAAAGATGAAATCGCTGCACATCCAGACTTGCATGTTCTAGCACAGGTTGCTGTTAATTTGCAAGAAAATCAACCGAAATAATCGAGGAGAAGACTCTTTTTTGAGTGTTCGTCTTTTTGGCAAACCCAGGGTTTTCGGCAGCATAATCGACATAATAACACACAGTTAGTTGTCGAAAATCAGGGCTTTCGGCGGCTAACTGGCGTAATTCAAAGCAAAGGAGCTACCAAAAGCACATGATTTTTTTGGATGTCCGCCAAAAGAAGGACATCCATGATTTTTTGGTTGAATGAGATGTTTTCGAATGACACGAGGGAGAAGCAAAAAAAACTCCAAGTGCACTACAACCTTTACCTATTCTACTTGTTGCATGGATAGACATTTCTATGGATTTCATTGCAGAGTTACCCAAATCTGGAAATATATCTATCATCATGGTTGTGGTTGGTTTATTTTCCAAGTATGTTCATTTTGTTTCCCTCCAACACCCCTTTAAATCTTCCACAGTCTCTCAAGTCTTCATGAATAATGTTTGGACAAGAATTTGACCACAGAGCAGAAAGGAACCGAGAGCACTGGTGGTGTCTAAATACATTGTTGCAATGAAGCATGAGCATGATCAATGAGAGAACAAAATATATCTCCTGATGGCGATATACTGATCACAAGGATCATTTATAAATAGGTTCCAGTCATGGACCAAACCAACAATATCGAGTGGAGTCAGTTGCACCTATCCATAAAACACGAATGTAGGATTGTAAGTGGACATGGTCAACCATCGATTTAGTCAATCGTTAACCCAAAGAATTGGTAGACACACTTAACTGACAAGGTGATGTTTACAATGGAACCGCATGTTCAAACAACCCCCTGTGAACTCAACTTGGAGGAAAACAAATTACACAAATTTCACCCTTGAATTTGTTCTGAATACAAAGGTTGATCAAATATGGTTCATCAAAACTCCTGAAGAAGTCTAATCACCATCAACGTGAATCAAGGAAAAAAGGAAGCAATCCATTGCAAACTGGTTGCAAAAAATTATGTTCAAACACAATCCCAGTCGGTCAATTGACTAGACAATGAAACAACCCAAGCCCGACGATCATTCAACTAGATAAGAAATGCACCAATGTAATCAATCTTTGTCGATCCAACAATATTTTCCATGCTTGAGAGTCTCTATTTCCAAAACGTATCTGTATCAGGTACAATAAGAAGAAGTAAAACTCCCAACAACATAGTCGAACATGGTTCAGTTGGTATCATCAAATCCAAGTCAATTCAACGAGAAGTAGTCAAGTAAACAAGACAACACATCAGTTGGGTTTACACATCAAAAATATCAATTACTACCCCCCTTAAATACAACTGAGGGATCAAAGTATAAACAATAGATCTTCGTTGAAACACCAGTCGAAGGACAACAACTAGTTGAAACACGATCGACAAATACACAGACGAAAAAATTCCAGTCGAGACTCAACAACCATCTTTGGTCAAACCTAGGTCGGTGAATATCCCATTCAAAACTCAGTCGACTATCATGTCGGATTGATCCATGGTTGACTATTGCAAAGTAATCGGTAATGAAGAGGAAGATTGTACAATGTTACAACCAATGAAACACAACTGTAGGAACTCCTCAAACATTTGGTGAGATACCCCCATGACCACTCATCAATCCAACCATAGTCTATCCTAGTAGTCGATATGGCTCCATGGTTATGTCTTTCACATCTCTTCTGCAAATATCTGAAATCATAATTGTCATTCCTTCGATTTCTATGGCGGGGATGAGGATAAGGCACAAAGTTATGTGTTGGATGATCAAGAGATATAGGCTCAAGTTTTTGTGTACTGTTAGGGGTAAACAACCTAGTATATCAACAACAATATTCTCATATTCAAGCATGTTAGGAAAAACCAACTCATCAAGTTGGTCAACAATAGGTTGCTCGTCTAACAAACCATTATGAACTCTACTTGCAAAAAATAAAACATCCTTGGTCACAACAAGGCCAGGTGTATGCAAGGAGGAAGCATCATAGTCATATCCAAGAGTTTTTCTTGGTGACTTCATCTCAGATGTAATAGGAAAAACAATACCTTGTATGTTCTTCCCAAGTCCTCCGCCGGTGTATCCCATATTGCTGAGTAGTCAGGAACCTATACTTGTAGTGTGTTTTTCAAAGTTAAGAGAAATAACACAACCATTAGTCTTAATGAAAAAATCAACAACATATTTATTACAAAGAGCATCAGGGGGTGGAGAAGAAATGGGTGAGTCTAACAACTCAACAACACGAATATTCTTCTTAGCATTCTTTTCAGTATTCTTTAGTCGAATAAATTCTTCTTCAAGGTTCTATTTGCAATCTTGCAAGCCTTGAATAGTCTCATCCTTCACAGTCAACTGCAACAATATGACATCATAATCTTCTCTCAATTCATGATATTCATCAAACAAACGATTTTTATCTTCTTGAAGAGGAACAACTTCTTCACAAAGCTCATCGACATAGGCCTGAAAAATGGGAAACTTCATTTGCTAGTTGGGTATTGGATTCTTCCAGTCTACAAATGTTTGTCTTCAAGGAAACATTCTCTGTGTGAGAAAGCATTTTCACATCCTTCACGAGATGATTGACAAGGTTTGTTTTAGTGCCAAAATTATCTACCAGATCCTGAAAAATAGTCTCCATTGTCTATTCTAGGTTAAACAATTTCCTATATTTCACAAATCTCAAGATTTCCAACCTGATTTGACAACTTCAACATGATTCTATTGCATCTGTGGGATATACTTGGCACAATAATAAGCTTCGCTATAAAATACATCCATATTTCAACAAGTTGTCTAATTTTAAATGAACCGTGCTATTTGATCTCCACACATCACCAACATAAGGTCATGCTATGTTTCATAAAACATATGAATGGATAAAACATTCATTCTTTTGGGAAGGCATGAAGAAGGACATCCACACTTTTCTGATTGAATGAGATCTTTTCCAATGAAATGAGGGAGAAGCAACAAAAAATCCAAGTGCACTACAACCTTTACCTATTCTACTTGTTGTATGGATAGACATTTCTATGGATTTCATTGCGGGGTTACCCAAATATGGAAATAAATATACCATCATGGTTTTGGTTGGTTTCCTTTCCAAATATGCTCATTTTTGTGCCCTCCAACACCCCTTTAAAGCTTCCACAATCTCTCAAGTATTCATCAATAATGTTGGGACAAGAATTTGACCACAGAGCAGAAAGGAACCGAGAGAAGTGGTGGTGTCTAAAGACATTGTTGCAATGAATCATGAGCATGATCAATGAGAGAAAAAATATATCTCCCGATGATGATATAATGATCACAAGGATCATTTATAAATAGGTTCCAGTCATGAACCAAACCAACAATCTCGGGTGGAGTCGGTTGCAACTTTCCATAAAACACGGATCTAGGATCCTAACTAGACATGGTCAACCATCAATTTAGTCAGTTGTCAACCCAAAAAATTGGTCGACCCTCTTAACTGACAAGGTGAGGTTTACAATGGAACCGCATGTTCCAACAACCCCCCGTGAACTCAACTTGGAGTAAAAAAAATTACACAAATTCCCCCCTTGAATTTGTTCTGACTACAAAGGTTGATCAAAGATGGTACATCAACACTCCTGAATAAGTCTAATCACCATCAACATGGATCAAGGAAAAAAGGGAGTCATCCATTGCAAACTGGTTGCAAAAAATTATTTTCAAACACAATCCCATTCAATCAATTGACTAGACAATGAAACAACCCAAGCCAAACGATCATTCAACTAGATAAGAAATGCACCAATGTAATCAATATTTGTCGATCCAACAATATTTTCCAGGCTAGATAGTCTCTAATTCCAAAAAGTATCTGTATCAGGTACAATAAGAAGAAGTACAACTCCAAACAACATAGTCGAACATGGTTCTGTCGGTATCAACACATCCAAGTCAATTCAACAAGAAGTAGTTGAGTCAACAAGACAACACATCAGTTGGGTTTACGCATCAAAAATATCAATTACTACCCACCTTAAATACTACTGAGGTATCAAAGTATCAACAATAGATATTCATTGAAACACCAGTCGAAGGAAAACAACTAGTTGAAACTCGATCGACAAATACGTAGCCGAAAAAATTCCAGTCGAGACTCAACTATCATCTTTGGTCGAACCTCGGTCGATGAATATCCCATTCAAAACTCAGTCGAATGTCATGTTAGGTTGATCTGTGGTTGACCACTACAAAGCAATAATTCATGAAGAGGAACATTGTACATTTGTATAGGTGATGAAACAAAATTGTAGGAACTCCTCAAACATTTTTTGAGATGCACCCATGACCACTCATCAATCCAACCACAGTCTATCCTAGTAGTCGGCATGGCTCCATGGTTCTGTCTTTCATGTCTATTCTGCAAATATCAGAAAACATAATTGTCATTCCTTCGATTTCTATACAGAGGATGACGATAAGGAACAAAGTTCTGTTGGATGATCAAGAGATATAGGCTCAAGTTTTGGTGTACTCTTAGGATTAGAACAACTTAGTATATCAACAACAATATTCTCAAATTCTAGCATGTTAGGAAAAACTATCTCATCAAGTTTTTCAACAGTAGGTTGCTTGTCCGACAAACCATTATGAACTCCACTTGCAAAAAATAAAACATTCTTGGTCACAACAAGGCCAATGGTATGCAAGGTGGAAGAATCAAAGTCATATCCAAGAGTTTTTCTTGGTGACTTCATCTCAGGTGTAATAGGAACAACAATACCATGCCTATTCTTCCCAATTCCTCCGCCGATGTATCCCATCTTGTTGAGAAGTCAATAACCTATACTTGTAGTGTGTTTTCAAAGCTAGGAGAAATAAAAAAATCATTAGTCTTAATGAAAAAACAAACAACATATTTATTACAAATAGAAAAAGGGGGTGGAGAAGAAATGTGTGAGTCTAGCAACTCAACAACAAGAATATTCTTATTAGCATTATTTTCAGTATTCTGCAGTCGACGAACTTCTTGTTCAAGGTTCTATTTTCAATCCTGCAAGACTTGAATAGTCTCATCCTTCACAGTCAAATACAACAATATGGCATCATAATCTTATCTCAATTCTTGATATTTGTCAAACAAACAATTGTTATCTTCTTGAAGAGGAGCAACTTCTTCATGAAGCACATCGACATAGGCCTGCAAATTGGCAACTTTGTTTGCTATTTGGGTATTGGATTCTTCCAGTCTACAATTTTTTTCTTCAAGGAAACATTCTCTATGCGAGGAAGGTTTTTCATGTCCTTCACGAGATCATTGACAAGGTCTGTTTTAGTGCCAAAATTATCTACCAGATCCTGAAAAACAGTCTCCATTGTCTATTCTAGGTTAAAATATTTCCTATATTTCTCATCAAACCATTGCAGAAGGTTGGTTTGAAAGAGGGAAGCCTCATCTTTCAATTGGGTATGATCTATCTCCAGTTCACTTCTCAATCATTGATTCTTATTTTGCAACTATGCAACAACTTTCTGCAAGTCAGTGTTCTTCCAAGGAAATGGAATTTTCTCACAAATATCATGCAAATTCTAAAGAAATAGGACTTCATCTTCATCAAGCATGCCAATATTTGATGGAGGGATAGATGCACGTCGAATTTAAACATGCATACACACCAATTTTTTTTCTAGCCGAGTCAACAAACCCATGGACAAGCGAACTATTGTTGGCATGCAACATACAAGTGTATAAACAAAGAAGGTGTAGGTGTAGTTGTCATTGATGGCAACTTCAACACACTTAAGGAATAGTTTGAAAAAGGCTATGGCAGAGGTTTAGTTGCTACCATATTTGACGCATCTGTTAAATAGCTAAAAGTATTGCCAAAATGTTGGTTGGTTAAAGGTACATCTCTGTGATTGCATCAGAACTCAACTATGTCGTACAAGAGATCATTTTTTTTTGATCAGCGCGATGAGGGCTTACATAGCCTAAGGGCAAGGTTATGTGTTGGTATAAAGGAATGTTACAGAGTGCCTTAAGGCTTAAGTCAATAAACAGTTATATTTCAACGGTGTAGATGCTTTGATGAATCTGATCAAAGGGTAGCTGTTCATTGCGTGTTAACAGAGTAGATCATTCAATCCAACTTAATCGAAGGGAAGTTTGTACAGTTATAATCAGTTACAGAGGTTGAAACTAATTCTTAAAGGGGATTCGAACTATTTTTGTATATATAACACACTTTCTATGAGGGATTGAAAAAAAAGAGACATTGAAGCGTGAGCTGTAACTCTTTGATATTAAGGAGAAAATGTATGGTATCTCTGTAATTGAAAATGAATAAAATAAAATATACAAAGAGATGATGAAAGCAGAGAAGATTGAGGTAGAGATGCAAATATGACATTTGTGCAGAGTTGATTATGACATTGAGGGTAAATCAAATACAACGGAAGTTCATAGGTATGTAATGATTATATAAGTGCCAAAGGCGTTGTATCCAAAAATTTCAGAGTTCATTGAATTCATTATGTATAAAAATGTTAATGAAGTTCAAATATTGAGTTACAGAATCTTCAAAAACATAATTGAATTACAGACTAGATTTTGACAGAGATGATTTCCAAGACTGAGTTGCAGGTTTAAATTAATCAGAGAATAAACAGAGATGGTATTGAATGTATTTTGACAATGGCTGGTTTTTATGATTACTTTGATTGAGATTGCGTTTGCTTAAAGTTCATAGGTTAGTTCCTGAACACAAGGGTGGTAGGGAGGAACAAGGATAACTCAAGTTGGTACTTAAACATAGGAAGTTGTGGCTTCCTTCTAGTTGCAGCTAGAGAATCACGGAGGAAGGGAGGAGTTAGGGAGACTGACAGTCTCATTGCAAGTTGAAGCTTGCATTCAAGCAGTAGGAGCTGTCTTTCAATTGGTGCTGAACATATTGAGGTTGCAACCCCATCTGAGTAGTTGCTCAGATAAAATTTAATGTAAAGAAAAGTTGGTGCTTGCCTTACATTCAAAAGAAGAAGAGGTTTTTCCCTTTATGGGTTTCCTCATGAAATTATTGTGTCACTGTCTATTTGATATGCCTAATTTTTTATTCTAACACACTTGCTAAGATAAGTTATTTATAAGTCAAGAAGCAGATTGTGTTAGAAGAATTAAAATTAGTAAAATTTGTTACTAACCGATTCACCCCCCACCTCAGTTAGTCTGACTGGTCCAACAACTATAAACCAGTCAAAATGGATGTTGGGAAAATCAAAAGGACCAGGTTCTCTTCAAGTCGAGCAAACCCTCACATGGTTTAGTCGAGGAAGAAAATACACAGTCCGCAAATTGATTCATCAATATGGTTGATGGGATCAACTTCAGTCGAACACTAGTGGAAAATATCACAAGTTGAATGTGTGGATAATTCTCCTCTGAATGACACCAATTGAGTCGAGCCTCAATCATTCAAGTAGATGAGGGTTAATATATTTCGAGTCATGGGCATTTTCTTTGATTTCCCATTGGAAATTTGAACTCAGTTGGAAGAATGCCAAGGTCGATAGCTAGTCAAGTGATCTCGAGTTGACGTTCAGTCGAGGAAAGACAACGAGTTGGAGAAAGATCAGGTCAAATATCCACATGAGAAAGGTTCTCAGTCGATTCTCTTTCGAAGTTGGCTGATGTACCCTTGATAGATGGAAAATTCAACTATAAATGAACCAGGTGCTAGAACTTCTTCCAACCAACGAACGATGGACAACTAGACAAGCAAAATGACCCACACAAAGAAATAAACAATGGTTTGAATAGTCATTGTGAGGCTGCAAATCAAATGGATCCAAATTTTAGATCTTATCCAGTCGAGGGAATAACCCAAAACACTCAATAAAAGATGGTTTCTGTAGCTCAATAACCCATGATGGGAAACATATATTGTCAATGTGTCTTCAGTTTCAAACAACCCATTAATTATTTGGAAAAACCAGATCACATCTTTATCATTATCTCAATCGCTTTCTCATTCTCTACGAACCTGGGATCACAACCAATTGCTCTGATACCATGTTCGGATAGGTGGTTGACCGTATAGGAGAACATATCAGAGAGCAATGGTGGTGTCTAATGACATCGTTGCACTAAAGCATGAGCATGCTCAATGAGAGTGAAAAATAGATCTTCTGATGATGATAGAAAAAATATATATTCACATGTGATGACAATGATCAAACTCTCATGTATACAACACACAACAAAGATATAACACATAACACTTAAACACGATATACACCATTAAATAGAAAGTTGAGGAACTAGACTTCTAACACAAATTAAAGGCACAAGGAGAGAGGCAATATTTTATGTTTTCATGCTCTGTTTTCTGTATCAATTGACAAATAGACATAGTGAAAGGGTGAACATATTGGGTGTCCTAGAGTGAACAAATTGATGGGAGACTATGACCGAAATTGAGGCGTAATGATAGAGTAGAAAACAGTGATTTGAGCAGGGTCTTGTCGAGTGTTGGAATACAAACAAAAGAATAAGGAAGTGGAATAGAAGGCATGGGAATTGATTTGAGAGCGGGTTGAAAGTATAGAACAAAATTGTATAATAGGAATTGGATAATAGACCGATCAAATGGATGTAATAGAACGAGAAAAAAGTTGTATACGCAAAGTTGTATATGCAATTAATGTTATATGTAAATTGAATTCACTATACCCAACACAATGATGTATCAATTGGAGAAGATGATCTGAGCTTCAATTTAATCAAACACATAGCAAGACAAAATTAAACGTGACAAAGAATAACATTAGCTAAAAATGAAAACCAATCAACAATTCATAAAGCTACTTGACGAAATGACAGAACGAGACATAACCTAGGTCGAGGGGCCCTTCCCAACTCGCACAATGCACCTAGAAAGCTAACTCAGATATAAAGGAGTTCATAATCTCAACAACAACTAGTTCTCATATATTAAATACCAAAGCTTATTGTTACAAAATAATACTCAACTCTCTTTGAATTTTCAATACAATAATATCTGTTTTTTTTTATTTTTGAATCACCTTCCTTCCTCATTTATACATAAGAGGATAAGGGACAAGATCAAATATAATTCCATACATGAAACATATCTCTCTCAATTTTAGATGGTGTCGACTCAATTGGATAAGTCGATAACCATTCACGATCTATTCACTAAATATGAAATAA
>ML830640.1:38243-63678 GCA_009831015.1 Picea engelmannii | reverse complement strand
GATGGATGTTAAATCTGCCTTCTTGCATGGCGATTTGAAAGAAGAAATCTACATGGAACAACCTCCTGGTTATGTCCATAATGACTCTAGCCTTGTTTGTCGCCTTAAGAAATCTCTTTATGGTCTCAAGCAAGCTCCCCGAGATTGGTATGCCAAAATGGATAGCTTTCTTATTGCCACTGGATTCTCTAGATGCCATTTTGATCCTAATGTCTATACCAAGAAATTAGGAAGCCATCTCATCATCCTTTTCCTTTATGTTGATGACCTTATCCTTACTGGTAGTGACTCAAAACTTTTAAACCATGTGAAAACCAGCCTTAAGAAGAAATTTGAAATGACAGACTTAGGCTTTTTTCACTATTTCCTTGGCCTCCAAATTTTTCAAACTAATGAAGGAATTTTTCTTTCCCAGTCTAAGTATGCTTGTGACCTTCTCCGTCACTTTCACATGGATGATTGTAAACCAACCCCTTCTCCCTTCCAGTCTGGAGTCAATCTTTCTGCCACCTGTACTTCTCCTGAAGTTGATGCCACCCTGTATCATCAGTTAGTTGGTAACCTCTTATACTTGACTCATACCCATCCTGATATTTCCTTTGTTGTTGGTCTTGTTTCCCGATATATGAAAACACCCCATGAAATCCATTGGAAAGCAACTAAAAGGATACTTCGCTATGTTTGTGGTACTGTTCAGTTTGGGATACATTATAGTTCGGGGGGGACTCCCTTATTGGTTGGTTTCACTGATTCAGATTGGGCTGGAAATGATCGGAAGTCTACTGCAGGTTATGTTTTAAGCCTTGGTTCAGGACCTGTCACTTGGGCCTGTAAGAAACAACAGGCTATTGCACTTTCTTCAGCAGAAGCAGAGTACTGAGCAACGGTAAATGCAAGTCAGGAAGCCCTGTGGCTTTGACAGATCCTTTCAGAGTTTGGATTTTAGCACCATCATCTGACCAGCCTTTGGTGTGACAATCAAAGTGCCATCAATCTTGCCAAAGACCCAGTTCAACATTAGCGTAGCAAACACATCAAGCTACACATGCACTTCATCAGAAATCTCATTCATGATCAAGTTGTTGAAGTGCTCTTTTTCCCTACAGAAGATCAAGTTGCAGACATTTTCAAAAAGTCTCTTACAGAAGCAAAGTTTTCCAAACTTCGATCTATGTTAGGAGTTCAGGAAGTTGTCATTAAGGGGGGATAGGCTCTAATGCCTCCTTCCTTCCCCTATTGTGTCATTATTGTAAATCCTTCAATCCTATCCCAAGTTGTTCTTAAGGGGGGATGTTAGGATATTTAGACACTTAGGAGTTAGTTAAGATCTAGTTGGTCTAATATGTCGTTAGGTAAAAGTGTGTTTCTTTAGTATGCATTAGTATGCATTTGTAGTTAGGAAATACAACGGTCACGATATGTTCCCGACATAGAGTGATCTGACGGTTCATACTCTCCTCGATCTTAACGGCCATTGATCTGTGGCTTAACACCTGATTGGTCCATGATCTCTATTTAAAGAGCATGGAGGGTCATTTGCTGATGATCGATTGTGAGAAACTCTCTTTTAAAATATCTCTGTAATCTTTTTCTTTGCATTAATAAACTGTTCCAAGTGGTCGCGTTGGCTGGGGTCATGGATGTTTCCCCGTAGGGGTTTTACCACGTGAAAACATTGGTGTGTTGATCTTTGATCTGGTTATGTGAGTGGTTACTGAAGGTGTTTGTCCTCTGTTGGAATACCTGTGTTTTCAAGCATTCTTCTACCTCCTAGGAGAATTTAAACTTAACAGGGAAAATTTATAAACCCGTGTGCATTCCATTCACTGCCCGGGAGAATTCACTACTACCTGGGCATTTCCCCTTTCACCCATAGGTCATATGCAAGCCATATAGAATGCACATGGTATGTACATGCCAAGAACTAATTGTTGGGAAAATGTATAGATCTATGGGCATTTTTCTTCATTGTTAAACATTTAAATTCATCCCTTGTATTTTTTTATTCGTTGTGGGGGATCAAAATATCCTTTGGATGTTTTTTTTAGTTGTTCGGGTTCCCCAAATCACCCTACAAGCATTTTCCTTTGTTGTTGAAGATAGAATCCTCCCTTTAGATTTTTTTTCAACTGTTGGTCAACCCATTCCAATTGGGTTTCTCTTGAAGTCGATTTTCCTTCATTTATTCGACTGGAATTTCATTTGGTCGACCCATCCATCAAATCATTCGATCGAGTTTCCATTTAGTCGACCCGACCATAAAATAATTCCACCGGGTTTCCATTTTAGTCAACCCCACCATCAAAGAATTTGAATGGGATATCATTCAGTCGACCTGAATGTCAAAGTATTCAACTGGTCATCCATTGGGTCAACTCGACCAAGGGGTGGTTGACGAGTTTATTATTTGGTCGAATCGACTGATTGGAATATTGCAAGGATTACAACTAGACGAAGAAGATCAATATATAAAGTAGAATTTTATTCCACAACAGAATCTGTGTTGGTGAGACGAATAGGCCATATATCTACCATTTACAGATCATATGGTATCAAAGCAAGTTTCAAAGGCTTGGATAATAGATGCATGGTAAAAACCCACATCCAATACCAAAACAGTGGACAAGCATCACTTCCAGGCCTAGAAAGAAGCATAGCACCTTCAATGGCGGGACATCATCGTGAAGAATATGACAGGGAAGACTTGGAGGTTAGATTGGCCTGATTGGAGAAAAACATTGCTACATTGACCGAGTTGGTTACACAGCTACTAGTAATGAAGGATAAAGAAGAACACTCAACAAATACTGAGCATGAAGAACAAAAGACTGGATTGGAAGGTTCTAAAGGAGAGATGCTTGGAAACTCATCTAGTTGAAACAATTGGAAGTTTACTTTTGGATTTATCAAGTCCAAGAAACACAACATATTTCATTTTCCCATTTGAAGATGGTTGAACATACTCTGATGTGTTGGGAGAGTTAAGTGGATGCACTAAGGATATGAAATAAGCTCATGATGATGAAATGGGAAGAATTCAAGGAATTACTCAAGTCACAATTATATATCGTAGGCTACGAATAGAAACAAATCATAAAGTGGAAATACCTTCAACAAGAACAAGGACAAGGGGTGCAAGAGTACACTTTTGAGTTCAGGAGGTAGGCCATCAAGTTGGGTATTTATTTGGAAGAGCCATGGGTGGTGATGAAGTACCTTGGAAAAAAATTCAGCCATATCCGAAGACAATTGCAGCTTCATGGTGTGAAAAGCATAGATGAGGAAAGCAAGAAGGCTCTCTACATTGAGTTGGACTATAGGAAAAGACAGCAACACATGAGCCAAGGAGAAACTAGAAAGAAAAGAGACAAGAAGATAGCAACCACAACCGAGAAAATGAGGGATCCTAATAAACTTTACAAAAATTGTGATGTGGATGGACACATGGAAGAGAAGTGATGGAAAATTCATCCAAAATTGTGTCCAAAGTGGCTAAAGTCTAAAGGGAAATCAAAGGTATCTACCGAGACAAAAGAAGAAGAAATATAAATCACCTTTTATCTGGATGAAGCCATAATTTGCACCACATTGCAGCAGGAAAGGGTGAGTGGAGAGAAACATGCTCTATTCTGAATCAAAGTTCAAGTGAAGAACCGAAAGGAAAATTCCTTGTTCGATAGTGGTTCTCAATGTAACTTGGTTTCCGAAACACTAGTTGATGAGATTGGTCTATAAAACTACGATCTAGTGAAGCCAAGTTCACTAGTATGGTTGCAATGGAAAATTGTTATGAGAGTCACTCGAATATGTAAAATCAAGTTTGTCATTAGTGCCAGCTATGTTGATGAGGTAGAATGTGAAGTTACACCATTGGATTCATGTGGAGTGATGTTGGGTAGCTCCTACTTGTGGGATAGGGATGCTACCTTCTATAGGAGAGAAAACAAGTACCGCTTGGACAAGGGTGGCAAGACATACCTCGTCAAATCACATCAAGGGAGAGAGAGCACAACTCTTCTAGCAGCGAAAACAAGGGAAGACAAGAAGGAAACAAGCCACCTTCATCAGCAATGGAATGGTGGATATGAAAAGACAAATGGAAGGTTTGTGCTTATGTCTCCTTAATGGTATAGCTTTTGGGGACCAAAATACTTCAAATGGGGAGGTGTGATCCGAATTAGATCTTGGCAAATTTTTGTAAATGTTGTAAATAAACATGTTTTGTTTTATTTTTCGTTTTATTTGGTCTTCTGGCATAATGGGAAGGTGAAACAAACAGTTGTGATTGTTGCCCTTCTAAAAGCATCCCTTTAAAAATAATGAGAGTTGTAGTGAGGAGGACAACGAAGGGAGATGCAAGGAGAAATAGGGAAGGATAGCAACATAAATTGGAGCTCAAAGAGGGTAATCTGCTTGAAATTCAGTGGATGAAGGAGTTAATGTGCATGTTCACTCTAAGCAACGGTGTATTTGAGCCTTGGCCTCTGCAATTTTGTAGTTTCATTGAACAACAATACATAGAGTCTATGTATATCTCACCCCATTGTAATTTTCTCCTTGGCATAATAAAAGTCCCATTTAAATGTTGAATCTATGAGTTACTGCAATCTATGATCTGAAAATTTAATTTTCAGTTACAAAAATCTATGTATACTTTGTTGAAGTGTCTTTTTTTTACCTGTGGCACCCATCCAAAGCGGTCTTCCACTGCTTAGGCATATTTAAACTTAACTGGGAGAATTTACGAACCCATGTGTATTTCATTCACTACCTAGGTGAGTTCATTACTACCTCGGTGTTTCACCTTTCACCCACGGGCCGTACGGAAGCCATAGGGACTGCACAGGGTCTGTACATGCCAAGAGGTAATTGTTGGGCAAATTTATAGATCTATGGGCGTTTTTCTTCATTGTTGAACATCTAAATTTGTTCATTGTATTTTTTTATTTGTTATGGGGGATCAAAATCGCCCCTTGATGTTTTTTTCAGTTGTTGGGGTTCCCCAAATTGCCCTACAACTGTTTTCCTTTATTGTTGAAGATCGAATATTCCATTTAGATATTTTTTTCAACTGTTGGTCGACCCATTCCGACTGGGTTTCTCTTGAAGTATTTTTTCCTTCATTTATTGGATCGGGCTTTCATTTGGTCGACCCGACCATCAAAGCATTTGACTTGGTTTCCATTTGGTCGACCCAACCATAAAATCATTCGACCGGGTTTCCATTTTGGTCGACCCGATCATCAAATAATTTGATTGGGCTATCATTCAGTCGACCGAACTGTCGAAGTATTCGATTGGTCATCCATTGGGCCAACTCAACCAATGGGTGGTCAATGGGCTTATTATTTGGTCGACTCGACTGATTCGAATATTTCAAGGATTACAACCAAATGAAGAAGATCAAGATATAAATTATAATTTTATTTCATAGCAAAATCTGTGTTGGTGATAAGGACATGCCATGGGCCTACCATTTACGGATCAAGATTGGTAGTCAGATTGTTGGTCTCACTAGTCTCTCAGTCAT
Source organism: Picea engelmannii (assembly GCA_009831015.1). NCBI lineage: Eukaryota > Viridiplantae > Streptophyta > Pinopsida > Pinales > Pinaceae > Picea > Picea engelmannii. The sequence goes on along the minus strand of ML830640.1, from coordinate 58,148 downwards.
GGTGCTACATAGAAGCAGGAAGAGAAAGTGTCTTGCCCGTTCTACAAAGGTTGCATCAAAAGAGGATGTGGCCTTGAGCTCTTCCAGAATGACGACCACGAGGTCCTCCAGAATGATAGATTTCATTCTTCTTTACTTTCTAAGTGTCAGTTTTACCATGTTTTGTTCTTTTAATAGCTTAACTACTCCGACCTTTGAAAATACTATGGACATTTTAAGAATAGCTAGTCTCACTTTAATATGTTGACTTGGTTTCCCTTTGGGCAGGTCGACAAGCCCTTTATCTAGATAATTTTTTAGAAAATGCTCATATCATTTCCGCAAGCCATGAATCTATATACACATTATGTATTTTATATAATATAAAAAAAACAAAAACTTTTACTTAAAAAAAAATTATTTATAATAATAGTAATCTAATTTATGTATTTTTATATAATATAAAGAAAACAAAAACTTATTCTCAATAATAAAAAAATCGTTTATTGTAATAGTAATCTGATTTTTACTCCCTCTAGAATTGAAATATATATATATATATATATATATATATATATATATATATATACTTATTATTCTCAATAATAATAAAATCTGTAATTGAATTGAAGATATGTATATATGTATGTTGAGTGTTTAAATTAACATATACTACATTATTTTCCACATTTTCAAATTAATGATGTCCATCCACGTATCAACCACTTCTATATATGTATATATATAGAAGATATGTATCAACCACTTCTATATATGTTGAATTGAAGATATGTATATATGTATGTTGAATTGAAGATATGTAAATATGTATTCTATATATGTTGAATTGAAGATATGTATATATGTATGTTGAATTGAAGATATGTATATATGTATGTTGAGTGTTTAAATTAACATACACTACATTATTTTCCACATTTTCAAATTAATGATGTCCATCTACGTATCAACCACTTCTATTAATGCAATTGTGTTAGTTCTATATACACTCTTTCATAATCCATTGATATATTTTTTAAATATTCACCGAGATTTTTAAATTAACTTATTATTCTCAATAATAATAAAATTGTTTATTGTAGTAATAATCTAATTTTTACCCCTCTGTAATTGAATTGAAGATATGTATATATGTATGTTGAATTGAAGATATGTATATATGTATGTTGAGTGTTTAAATTAACATATACTACATTATTTTCCACATTTTCAAATTAATGATGTCCATCCACGTATCAACCACTTCTATTAATGCAATTGTGTTAGTCCTATATACACTCTCTCTTTCATAATCCATTGATATGTTTTTTAAATATTCACCGAGATTTTTAAAAATTCTCCGATTATAATGTTTGTTAACAGATGTAAATTGTTGGGAGTAAGGTATTTTAACCAGTTTAAGCAAAACGTATTCTCTTTCACATGAACTAACTGGAAATAATAACAGAGGTCCACATTTTGTAATGTTTGCATGCCATATGATTTCATATTGCATGGTTGTACAGATTATGACGGAATAGAAGTCATAGATGCTTGTACATGGTTAATTTTGTATAGTTAAATTTATTTTTAAATTTAAATTTAAAAATTAATTTAAATAATAGAAAATTGTTATTTTTCGAGTCAACTTTTCAATATATATAGTAAAACAAATTGAATGAGAGAAAAGAGGATAACAATCATTCTTCCCAACCATCCAAACTAAATCCAATTAACATATAAAAATAACATTTAATATAACCTGAATCTAATAAAAATATATATAAATATAAATCTATAAGATATTGAAAATTCTATCCATCCATTAAAAATAAATAAATAAAATGCTCCCTCTTTCTAGGCATACGGAAGTGTGAAGTTCTTGTAGGAAGCCTAGGCGTTATACGAGAGATCCGTCGCTTTCACCTTAGGGCATGCTAGGTTGGAAGATCATCTTGCTTTTCCCGTGCAATAATCCACCGTACGTATGTTTAGTTGAGCTACCAAGAGTAGCATAAGGTTTTTCTTTACAATGTTGGGTAAAATGCGAGTAATGGGATATTTTCACCCTTTACTACTATTTATATTTTTTAACAGGTAAAATGTTAATCATGGTACATTTTCACTTATATTTTTCACTCGAAACAGTTGATGATAGTGTATGTTGGACGTGTGCCAAGGTCATTATACAATATCCACATGCTTAATCAAAATATATGAGATTACCAGTTTGTTTGTTAATTGTTTTTTTTTTTAATCCAGCTGGATTTAGATGAACTAACATTACATAGGAATTATCGAACAAGGTTAAATGTTTTATGAATGTGTAATTATATTTCCGATGTGTAATTATAAGAATATAGTTAATCATTTTTTTAATTATGCAATGTTAATATATTTTATTCAAAATTGTTTAACCTATATTTAAAATAAAAATGTAATTTTTTTCTTTTATTATTTTAAACAACCCAAAAAAATATAGTTTAAAAATTGTAATTTTGTAAAGCATTTAGACCATCCGGAAATCAATTGAACGATAAATCTACTTAAAAAAAATAGACAATACAACATCATTGAAAAATGTGTTCACTAATTGTTGATCCTTTAAGTTCACTAATTCTTGATCCTTTAAGATTTGATGGATCTATATTGATTTTTTTTAACCATAACATAAATATTCATTTCAAAGGGAGGTATGCCATGCTAGCAGCATGTACATCCATTAAAATGTAGTGATAACTTTAAAACTATACTAAATTCTATACATGTATTATTGTATTATTATAGTTCAAAAAAAGTTCACAAATTTAGGGGTGGACATTGTTTTGGGCTTCTTGTACTTCCTTTGAGTGATGGGGACTTGGTTTTTCAGTTTTCATGGGGTTTATGTTTTGGTCAACTATTTCTTAGGTGAGTGCACAAAGTTGGTGGTCGAAAAAGTGGCAAGGGAGTCAGCAGGAACACGTATTCGCAGGAACGTGTGCGTGTTTTCAGGAATGTGCACGCATTCATAACCCTATAAATTTGGAAGTGCCCAAACCTCAATTCATCTTTCCACATAGGTTTACTGGCAGGAACGCACACACATTCTTAAGAATGTGTATGTGTTCCTAAGAATAGGTGTGTGTTCCTAAGAACGTGTGCACGTTCCTCTGGTAAACCTTTTTTAAAGGGCCACGAGCACAATTTTTTTGCTCATTTGCACAAATCACACTCATTTTTTTACTCTCATTGAGCAAATATAGAGGAGCTAGAGAGGAGCAACAAAGTGATGATCTTGTCACTATGTCCCAATCTAGCCAGGTATGTTTGATTTCTTTTATTTTTCTCTCAATTTAGTCATTTCCAATTTAGTCTTTTGCTCCCAAGAATCTAAATTAAAGAAATTTTTAGTTTTCTATTATAATTAAAAACTAACCTAATTTACATGTGATGGCTTAATAAATTGCAACATATATAATAAAATGGAACCAAGAGACAATGCAAACCGCTTAGAAGAAAACCAAGGAGAGAAAAACCCCAACCCACCACAACCACCCAATGTAAACAACCAAATTGATGAGGGGTTGGTCATATTAAGAACCCTTGATGAACAATTAAGGGACACTAGAGAACATAGTAGAGTCTCCCTGGCCACTTCTTTGGACATCATTGTGAAGTCCATTGCAAGTGCCCAAGGGAAATTGACCTCTATTTCTGACTATAGGGCAAGAATCTATGAGTACTATAACATTGGTTTGGACGGAAACCAAGTCAGACACTTGGGCATTTCAAAACAACAAATATTGGCTATTTTTAGGGATTCTAGAAATGGACAAGAACTACCATTGACCAAGAAACGCATCTCCATTTATGGGTGCATCCATCCACAGATTAGTCAAAACTGGATGGATAGGTGGTATATGGTATTTGATAAACCTCCCTGCAATAACAGGGAGGTGCCCTTATATTTTCTAATAAAATTATGGGTTGAGTTTATTTTGGGTAAGCATGTCAAATACATTGACATGGGTGACTTCCAGGGGGTGGGTCAAGGATCCTCATAGGACCGAGAGCATGCCATGTGTGATCCCATGTTAGGTCCTTGTCCCCCAGGCAAAGGCCTAACCCCCCTACCCAACATCCTTCTATTACAGAGAGCTTGCTACAGCTACATGTAGTCATTTCATCATTGACTCTTAGCCTAGTGCAACATAGTAGCTTCGTTGCACTATCTCAGCAGGAGGTGCCTGCGAGTGACATTGATAGAGGGGTTGGAGCTGCAACATGCACAAAAAACTACAGTGAGGAGAGGGAACATGGACATAAAAGTCGTCCATGTCAACCTCACAGATGCTCAAGCTACAGGAAGACATGTTATGGGATTTTAGAGCCTAGTGGACATCATAACTTCATGGAGGAGGTTAGTATCTTAACCCTCTCTACGTTCTTCATCGTTTTATATTTATTTTGTATTTTGTGTATTTATATAGGTTTCTTATTGTATGTTGTTTTGTAGTTGTTACGTCCGATCAGTAGAACCTCTAGGTTGAAGGATGCATCAGTTCCTAGCCCCACCACTAATGCAGCAATAGAGGAAGCCTACTCATTGGGAATGCCCCACACACAAGTATGTGTCACATTTGATAAATGCACTATAGTCATTTCTTTATTTTATGGCATCCTCAAATTTTTAATGTTCTTGTGTTTCTACAAGATTTGGGACTAGGTGATGCGAGGGAATGTCCATCTGGGCTGGACAAGTCACTTTCATCACATGTGCCATGTGTAGAGCTAAATATCATATAATTATCAAATTTATTGTATTTATGTTTTCGAATTTTACTATTTGGTACTAATAGTTCAATATTATTAATATTGTCACGTCCCCGACCATCAAACCCCTTCCGGGCAATGCAACCTAACAATTGTATCTTTGTTTTTCTTCTTTGATACCATTTTCTGTATCATTCTCGGCCACCAACGACCAAGCCATGTTACTCATAGAAATAACAATTATCATATAAATATAAATATAAATATAAACATACAACATACAACATATTCTATTCATACATAGATTAATGCGAAAATAACAGTAAGCCTACACATACATCATATACAGGCATTACTCATCAATTATGACACATGTACATAAACACAACATGTAAATGAACATAAAAGTGGTACTTATCTTTTAATAGAAGACCACCAACTGTGTGCAGACCTTTCACGAACCTCCCAGCCATATATCACGCTACTCATCACTCTCATCAGTGGGTCACCCCCGAGCTGGGACTATACTCCACCTGAGTAAAGGGATTCCTAAGCTAGGCTGAGGCTATGGGAATTGCGCAGTACAATAGGAAGGATTTCCTCCAAGGAGTCACTTATGCCCACAACTCACCGACTCTCATTCCCCACATGCCTATCCCACCCTAAGAGTGTACACCTTAACTGTCTAACAGTCCATCGACTACTACACCTCCCTTTCCTTGGGCTTCAACAATAGGCCAGATCAGGAATTCTTAGAGCTCTGTAGTTGCTACTAGACTCCCTCTTGGATAACTCACTACCCCAACAAACTCTCTCACCTAGAGAGAGTTTCTCACATGCCTAACAACTAGATTTTTCAATCACATCAAACTCTCTCTCACCTGGAGAGAGTAGCGCATAGGCCTAAAAACCTGCTTCTTCAAACCAGCTCTTAAGAAAATACAACAACAACATTCGGCTAACACACAGGTGATGGTAACAACCAAAAATAGGTAAGGACATAGAATATGGAAGCAATCCATGCTCATCCAAGGAACTGCATTGGAAGAAACAACCAACCACTAAGACACAACACGACTCGGGAAAATATAGGTGTGCCCGGCTTCACAAAAAATACACAGGATAACTCAAGTATAACTGCAGGTTTCATAGGTTCACTATGGCATAGGTCAACAATGGAGGTACTAGATCCCTACGTGCCTCCATGGGTTCCTGGGGAGAATGGCCAGAAGATCCCAAAATTGTAAGAAGTCCCACTTATAATTGCATGTGCTTGAGTTGACACATGGTGCTCCTGAAACATGTTCCTCTCCACTTGGAGTTTTTTCCTCTCCCCAAAGGAACTTAGGGTAATTGGGTTTATTTCCCAAACCTTAGTTTGTTAAGGAATAAATAATATAATATTATTCCCTTAGAGGTAAGCCCTTTAGATTAGCCCCTTTTCCTAGCCTCTTTTCCCCTTTCCTTTCTCTACCTAAAGGATATTAGTCCCCCATTATCTTTCATCGTGGTCAATCTACATGCAGTGATGTATTTATATTAAATATATGAGTATTTACACATATACAATAATAGGCCCACTGACCATTGCATCTAGGATCTCTGGCCTAATCATCACATAAGCCTCCTAGATTATTATAAATCAGCTCACCATCCTATCAAACATGTTTACAAGTCATAATTACAATTGGGGCTCTACCTAGGGATATTACAATCCCCTCCCCTTATTTTTGCATTGTCTTTGGTGCAACTTGTTTATACATATACAATTCAAAAATTCTTCAAAAAGCTCCAAGCTTTATCTACAACTGGAATTCAATTGCTATATTCCAAAGAGCTACTTCAAGATAGAATTCAACTCATTGTTCCTTATAACATGATTCAATTACCTCATTGAAAGGATCGACTGGATGTAGATCCACGACGTTCCACTCATCCTTAGATCTCACTGCTGATAAAGTCTCTGTGGCGTAATACCCCCGAGAAGGGGCTATGACTCCATTAGGGAAATGGCCTCCCAAGATAACCACGGTCCACAATCAATATCAACATGGTCTAGGCCAAGGTACCAAACCTAAGCAGCACTCCAACCAACTATCTCTCTTCCCCACATGCATGTACAACCCAAGGTACTATGCACCTTCACTGTCCAAAAGTTCATCAACTACTCAACTTCCCTTCCAGGGCTCCAACACAGGCCAGAAAGGAAGTCTCAGAGCATTGTGGTTCCAGGAGATCCAACTTCCCTCAGAGGTCTCCAGGTACCTTTATGCCTCATACCGGGGAGCCTATCCCCACACTTCTCCCTCCAGGGCTCCAACCTTCTCCAAGGAAACCCAAGGAGAAGTGTACACACACCCAGAAGATCCATCGGGGATCCATAGGGTAAGATTCGTTGTCTCCAATCAACATCTTCCCCAGAGCTACTCTTTGCAATCAACATTCAAAATTTTAATCAATATCATGTCATCTTCATCACACACATGCAATTATCATGAGAGAACATAAAAAAATTTATTTAGGAACTCAAACTTAGTTCAAAGGGAACTCAACTTTTCCCCAAACATGAAATTCTATTTCATAATTCTTCTTAGTTGTTGCTATTATGAATGCAACCTTCCTTGTGGATTTCTACAAGCACCAAACTACATACCATTTTTCCTGCAATGCTTCATCTTACATACATCCAACAAATTGTCAGTATTTCCTATACATCATAATGCAATTGCAATATGTACAAACCCATATGCAGGGATATTAAAATTGTCTGCACCTAGCAATTCAATCATAATCACCAAACAATTTAATAAAATATAATGACTCCTCATTCTATGCATATGTATGTTCATAATTAATATCTGTAAGTTCATTACTTCTTTTTCTAAACAAGAATTTTTTTGTAGTCAGTATTCATGTGACTTCTTGACTTTCAACTTTCTTGTTGCAATGTCTAACAACTCCTGAAATGTCCTCAACTTCATGAGTTAACAACATTTCAGTTGTTAGTAAACATTATTTCCATGCAATAATATATATGCATGTACTTACAAAACACATTCAACAATTGCATTTAGTATACAATTCTATCACTTACTATGCATGAATGCAATTTTCAATGCATACTTATTCAGTGCACCTTGCATTGAATTACATAATCCTCTTTATCTCAGTCATGTATCTCACCATCCATAAGTTGGAATTATGGCCAATGTGTTGACACATTCTCCACAAACTTCCTATTGTCTTCCCAATTAATTGGATGCCTTCCTTTTCGACCTGAACACTACACCAAGAATATAATTTTGTGGTTTCATTAGTGTTAGAAAAAAGGTTGCAGTCCAAGTTTTATTTAAAGTTAGGAAGATTTTGGTACCTATGTGGTTCATAACCTTTCCATATCCAACCATGTCCTCGTCTCATACATGACTATCTTTGTCGGCATCCAATCTTATAACAAGTTATTACCTTCTAATTACTTTGTTATTACCTCATAACCAAATTATCATAACATGCTAATATGACAGTGTGTGCATTCAAAAAGCTAAGAAGATTTGAATTAATACAGGCCTTCGACCTTTACCACATCCAATGGTATGCATTCAATAATATACTCATGTGATTTTATAAAATAACTCCGACTGAGAAAATTCTTACCTAAATTCCCTTCAACAATTATGCAATAAGAGTAAGAAACTCATACCTGCATGACTTTCATTAATAAATTTTATAATACTTGAATGTTTGATGGCATTAGAAGCTTCCATGATTTTTTTATCAACTTATAACCAACACTTTAGTTTTCTGTTGCTTCCCTCCTTATGCAGTAAAAAACACCAACAACACTTGAAAAATGAAAGCATTCTTTCCTTTGGTTGTCCTCAACAAGCCATAACATACTTTCTGCCACAAAAATTGTAGCAGCCTCTTTCTCCCTGTAAAACTTTTCCTTGTTGATCCCAAAAGTCTTCAATTCTTCCTGGATTCCTTAATCTTCTTGTGCTCTCATTGTAGTCACTGTACATGACTATTTTTTTCCTGAGGACTTTCTATCCAAATCACTCTCGGCTTCCCTTTGCATTTCTAGCCAAATCACTCTTGGCTTCCTTTGCATTTCCACCCAAATAATCAACTGATATTAACCTTCATCTTTCATTTATTTCCTGAATCCAACTATCCCAACTAGTACTTGTATGAATTAAAACTCCAAACCAAGTTGTTTTATAGACTCTGGATTCTTCAACATCCAGTTACTCTTTAGGATTGAACTTCTTCAGCCCTTTCCCGATGGAATACTTTAGTACTTGAGGCTTTCTTGTACTCTTCTCTCCCCTTTTCCAACTATCCTCAAACTTGACTTGCCTAGCCAATCTCTAGCATATTGTAAGGATGCACATATGCCTCCTTTGCTAGTTGCATAGAATTAACTGAAAGTACTTCTTTCACCTTACCATCATAGATTCAAGTGATACCTCCAACCTTTTGGGTTGTCACTCATGGCTCTATGTCACTTAAGATGAATTCTTGTCAAGCACCATATTCTCTGCATTCAAAACCATGCATAGAACCATTTTCTTTTTCCTAGTTCCTTATTGATTTCTCTTTAGAAGTCATTTCACTTTTAAATTATTCTTCACTTGATATCTCCATGCTTTTATGGAAATACCTTCACACCTTTGGAGTGCATCAATAATCCTCTACTATTCTTTCTTTCTTTCTTGGAGTGTTGTCATGCATTCCTATTAGCTTGATATCTACCTCATGATTTCTTCTTCCATTATCTTATGATGTTCATGGACTTGACTCCATCCAGGAGTTTTTCCTTGTCTACTTTGCATACTTGCCACCACATATTACGTTGATATTAATTTTCAACATTCCCCTATTACTTGGATCCCTCTTATCCAATTACTTCATGACCCAATTATATTTATAGTCATGTTCTCTGAGTAACCTTGGATAGCTAACACCAACTTATTTCTTGAAGCAATTTGATTTAGCCTTTTCATGACTAATCCTATCAACACTGGTGTTATCTTGATGAATTATTACTTTCTCCTGTCTTGGCCCATCTGATTTTTCAACCTGACATGCATATTCAAATTTTGTCATGCCATATTTTATGACCTTCATTACATGGAGGATGACCTTCCACTGTGCATTATGATAGCAATAATGGAGGTGCTATCTCCAAACTGTAGGACTTGGAGATATTGTCACTTTCTCCATGCATACATTTCATCCTTCTTTATCAAAACAATGCTAGCATTCAAATATATATTAATCTATATAGATTAGGTCTTCCCACTATGTAATTCTTTATCTTAAATTTTTTAGTCTTGACCTTGATCCTCTTGTGGAGTATTCTTGACGTAACATTATGTCCTCAAGTTCATTTGTTCCTTCTTGATATCCAGTCCAAACTCTTTTATATTTCATGAAACCTTCCTTATTCCATTCTTTTCATCTCCATATGAACTTATGGTTCATGCATTATCATGTATTTCAGATGGATTTCTCCACCTAGCATTCACATTTGATGTGCAAAGATTGTCACCTGGACTGTCTTCCCCAAACAAGAATTTCATTCGAGGTTTCCATGTTGCTTATTGAACCCAACATCTCATCCAATGACTTATGAAGATATCAAATATAAAATGAAGAACTTTCTCTTCCCTTCTTCCTTCTTTCTTCTATATGAAGACATCTCTAGCACTTTTTCTGTTTTAAATGTAACCATTACATCTAAAAATGGGCGTACAACAAATTTTGTTAGTTGGAACCACGATATATCATTTTGGTATTATATGCACAATTTCTCCTTTTATGGTCACCAAAAATATTCATTCTGACTTCCTGTGATATAAGTTGCTCAATCCTCAAATATGGATGAATACTTGGAATTCTCTTTCCGAGACCTTTCCAATGACTGCATCCTTGCTCAATTCTAAGCTTTGAGCAGAAATATATGATCCTTTAAAACTTGTGCTTTTTATCTGATGCACTCCTTGTGCAGTGGATATCTTTTCTCTAATATAATGGATCTTATATATTTTATGGACCCTATCATAAAGTTCCTAGGTCTTCATTAACTCTCTTGATGCAGGTCTGAACCAGACGAAACCCCTGGGCTTTCTTCTAACCCCTTTTTCCTTCTTTAACACAGTTTTCGAGCACTAGCCCCCTTTTTCCTTCAGCCATTAATTCGCATGGGACCATGATTGTGACCAATTGGTAATATTTGGGCGCTTATCTAGAGCCTTGAAACTTCAGGGCTCCGAAGCCTCAAAGGTTTCCCTTTACGCACATCACAAACATCATAGAACCTTGCACTGCCAAATTTATGGAGGAAGGTGGATCTACGGTCCACATTCTCTATTAAGATCTACGGTGGATAGGAGCTTTGAGACTCCTGGCTTAGACGATTTCCAAATCACATCACAACAATATCCCGTAGTGCTGAATTGGTGAACTCACAAAGTGGGATGGATCAACAGTCCATGGCTTCTCAACAACCGACGACTGGGATTTATTATGGAACTCCAAGCTTCGAAAGTTCTAGGTTGTCCATACTCTCCAACCTTACGGAGTGCACAGTATTTGGACTCTGGTATCTTTTGATACATATCTTCTCTTGATCAATGGTCAACAATAACTCTGACCTCTAGGAATTCTCGACTCAACACAACTGCAACACAATTCCCTTGGAGTAAAAATTCTATAGACCTTTGGATCTGGCGCGACGTGTTCCTTGTGATCAACGATCGAGATATACTCCGGCCTTTGGGTCTTCAGATATTCTAGAGTGCCAAGTCTCTAGAATACAAGATATATTGTTGTGTGTCCCTCTTCGATCAATGGTGAGGATTTACTCCGCTCTCCGGAGCTTCGAGAGTCTTCATACTTTAACAATTATTGACCAAGTTTAGTTTCTTTGTGCAACCATCAGGGGCCCCACCGACCATGCTCGAGGGAAGTGCCATGTGGTAGAATACTAGAAGCAGACACGTGGCCCAATCAGGTGGGTGACATGTGTCACGTTCTAACTGGCATAATCAATCTTCGAATATTACATAACTCACTGACACATGGAACGCATCTCATGTTTCCATGTCATCTTAGGTGACATTAGCAAGTCACGTCACTTCGAGACTTCAGAAGATTTTACACTTTCACACCTCAAATCTTTCGAACACTGAACTCTTGAACTTCTTAACCTTTTGGGGTCCACAAGTACATTTGTCATCAATTAAGGTGGTGACATGTGGAAGACCTAGATAGGTCCACGTCACCCTAGGTGACGTCATCTTTCCACACCATACCCAGCGCTTCGAGACTTCAGGGATTTCCGGCCTTCGACATTTACTCCAAGCTGTCAAACTATCAAACTGGTCCACGTCACCCATGGTGATGTTACTTCGGGGCTTCGAGACTTCGGGGATTTCCTTCCTTTTGTGCAACCACAAACTATTCTTCCAGAGTGCCAAAATTTTGTACCTTCTTAATACTTTGACACATATCCCTTGGAGTAGACGGTCCAGATTGGTTCTAGATTTTGGAATCTCAGTAATTTTCTCTACTTATAGCTTTAAAACGGTCGGAGGGGTGAGGTCTAAAGGACTTAGGTTCCTAACCTACATGCATCTTCTCCTGATCTAACAGTTGTGGGCGATCTGTCTCTCTCCGAATAGATCCAACAACCCAATTTAACTTTGCGGCCAAATACCACGTTTGTTGTGGTTTATCAAATTTTTATACTCTCGAGCTTATGAACACAGTCCAAGTGTTCTCTTAGCTCCCTTCTGGCACTCTTTACATCAAATCTCTTTGGAATTTTTCCTCCAAATTCCTCTATCTTGGCACATCCAGGTTCATTGTTGAAACCATGGGCTATGAACTTGAATTTTGTCCATTTCGACAACAATTCCTTTCCAAAAATTTTCTTCAACTTCCACTTACATGGCCCATCTAGGCTCAGTTTTGAAACCATGGCTTTGATACCATTTTTTCACCTCCTCGACCATCAAAACCCTGGTGGGAAACACAACCTAACGACTGTATCTTTTCTTTTCTGCTATGATACCATTTTCTGTAACATCCCCAGCCACCAATGGTCGGGCCATGTTACTAATAGAAACAACAATTATCATATGCATATAAATATAAACATAAATAGACAACATATTATGTTCATACATAGATTAACGCGGAAATAACAATAATCCTACACATACAACATATACAAGCATTACTCATCAATTATGACACATGTACATATACACAACATGTAAATGAACATAAAAGTGGTACTTATATTTTAATATAGTACCACCAACTGCGTGCACACCTTGGACAAACCTCCCAACCATATACCATGCTGCTCATCACCCTCACCAGTGGGTCACCCCTGAGTTGGGACTAAAATACACCCAAGTAAAGGGATTCCTAGGCTAGGATGAGGTTGCGGGAACTACACAGTACAACATGAAGAATTTTGTAACGTCCCTGGTCGTCATCCTACTGGTCGGGCAAACACTACTGTGCAGAACAACATCATTCTCATACTTAATTAATAACATGCATTTAAGTCATATTAAACACATTTAACTCAAAGTAAGCACAAGATTACTGCTAACATAAATAATCCTTGTCATTAACAATAATTTATATGCACAATAGAATACATGATACATATAAGAATCAAAGGCATGCAAAACATAATATTAAGCATAAGTTGATACTTATCATTGAAACCGTGGTAATTCCACCAACCACGTGCAGGCCTTCCACAAACCTCCCATCCTTAGACCACACTATTCATCATGCTCAGTAGTGGCTCACCCCCGAGCTGGGATTAAGCTCCACCCAAGGCAAGGAATCCTAGTATAGGCTGAGTTTACAGGTAAAACTGCACAGATTAACCGAAAGGATTCTTCCCAGGATGCCTTCTTACGCCCACTACTCACGCACTCTCATTCCCCATATGCCTGTTCCGCCCGGGAGTATACACCTTCACAAGCACAGTCCATTAGTTCTTCACCTCCCTTTTTGGGTCTCGACAACAGGCCAGATCAGGAAGTCTTAGAGATCCGTAGCTGGTGCTAGACTCTCTCTGAAAGAATACCACTTCCAAGTAGACTCCTTCACCTGGAAATAGCTTCTCATAGGCCTGACAGACTACCTCTTCAACTAAGGTCCTTAAAATCAATTTATTTAGCCCCTTGCGACTCAATTCCCGCATGGTGAGGATAACCACAACACAACCCCACTCAGGAAAACAGAAAAACAACAACCTACAGACAGATCAGGTACGGATTCAGCTCTGCAATGGCGGATAGACTGGGTTCTGGAACTCACAAGTCGACTTTCCCCTCCTGACCAGTTCTCTCAACAGTGCATAAGTATGTCAAGGGTAGACGCCGACCAATAACAGAATCAAATGAATGATGTTTTGATCTTCAGGAAGACATCTTGGTTTTCTGGTTCTCAGAGCTGTGTGAGGGTATTCGAAATTAGACGCAAAGGATGATGGAATGAGGAGTGACCCCCTCCACGACTAACTTTTGTAGTTTTTTAACTGCATGTGCCTGGGTCGACACATGTCACCCATGAAGCTGCATGCACTCCATCAGCATGCGTTCCTCTCCAGGAACTTAGGACACAACATATATTTCATATGGCTTTTGGAATAATATTAAAATATTATTCCCAAGGACCTAAGCCCCTAGGCTCAACACTTAGCCTCTATTTCCAACCTTCCAACCCCCAATTCCTTACCCAATATGTGGAAGCTTAGTCCCCCATCACTCATTCATCGTGGTTGGTCTGCACGTAGCGGTGTTTATATTTTTATTAATGTTCTGCATGATTACATATACAAAAGTAGGCTCACAGCCTTAACACTTAGGCTCTCCGGCCGAATAACACATAAGCCCACCAGCTTATATAAACTTGGCTCACCAGCCTGTAAAACATAATTACAATTCATAATGCAATCTATATACTTCATAGACATGATTTAATTCTCTGATACCATATTGTAACGTCCCCGACCGTCATCCCACTGGCCGGGCAAACGCTACTGTGCGGAACAACATCATTCTTATACTTAATTAATAACATCCATTTAAGTCATATTAAACACATTTAACTCAGAGTAAGCACAAGATTACTGCTAACATAAATAATCCATGTCATTAACAATAATTCATATGCAAAATAGAATACATGATACATATAAGCATCATAGGCATGCAAATCATAATATTAAGCATAAGTTGATACTTATCTTTGAAACCGCGGTAATTCCACCAACCACATGCAGGCCTTCCATGAGCCTCCCAGCCTTAGACCATGCTACTCATCATGCTCAGTAGTGGGTCACCCTCGAGCTGGGACTAAGCTCCACCCAAGGCAAGGAATCCTAGTCTAGGTTGAGGTTACAGGGAAAATTACACAAAATAACCAGAAGGATTCTTCCCAGGATGCCTTCTTACGCCCACTACTCATGGACTCTCATTCCCCACATGCCTGTTCTGCCCGGGAGTATACACCTTCACAAGAACAGTCCATCAGTGCTTCACCTCCCTCTCTGGGTCTTGGCAACAGGCCGGATCAGGAAGTCTTAAAGCTCTGTAGCTGGTGTTGGACTCTCTCTGGAAGAATATGACTTCCCAACAAACACCTTCACCTGGAAATAGATACTCACAGGCCTGACAGACTGCCTATTCAACTAAGGGCCTTAAAACCTGGTTCTTTAGCCCCTTCTGACTCAATTCCTGCACAGTGAGGATAACCACAACACAACCCCACTCAAGAAAACAGAAAAACAACAACCTACAAACAGATCGGGTATGGATTCAGCTCTGCAATGGCGGATAGACTGGGTTCTGGAACTCACAAGTTGACTTTCCCCTCTTGACCAATTCTCTCAACGGTGCATAGGTATGTCAAGGGAAGACACCAAAAAATAATGGAATCAGACAGATGATGTTTTGGTCTTCAAGAAGACGTCTTGATTTTCTGGTTCTCAGAGTTGCATGAGGGTATCCAAAATCAAACGCAAAGGAAGATGGAATGAGGAGCGACCCCCTCCATGACTGACTTCTGCAGTTTTTTAACTGCATGTGTCTGGGTCGACACATGTCACCCATGAAGCTGCATGCACTCCATCATCATGCGTTCCTCTCCAGGAACTTAGGACAGAACATATATTTCACATGGCTTTTGGAATAATATTAAAATATTATTCCCAAGGACCTAAGCCCCTAGGCTCAACACTTAGCCTCTCTTTCCAACCTTCCAGCCCCCAATCCCTTACCCAATTTGTGGAATCTTAGTCCCCGATCACTCATTCATCGTGCTCAGTCTGCACACAGTGGTGTTTATATTTTTATTAATGTTCTGCATGATTACATATACAAAACCAGGCTCCCAGCCTTAACACTTAGGCTCTCTGTCCTAATAACACATAAGCCCACTAGCTTATATAAACTTGGCTCACCAGCCTATAAAACACAATTGCAATTCATAACGCAAGATCTATACTTCATAGACATGATTTACTTCTTTGATACCATACTGTAAAGTCCCTGGTCGTCATCCCACTGGCCGGGCAAACACTACTGTGCAGAACAACATCATTCTCATACTTAATTAATAACATGCATTTAATTCATATTAAACACATTTAACTCAGACTAAGAACAAGATTACTACTAACATAAATAATCCCTGTCATTAAAAATAATTCATATGCACAACAGAATACATGATACATATAAGCAACACATGCATGCAAAACATAATATTAAGCATAAGATGATACTTATCTTTAAAACCGTGGTGATTCCACCAACCACATGCAAGCCTTCCACGAACCTCCCAGCCTTAGACCACGCTACTCATCATGCTCAGTAGTGGGTCACCCCCGAGCTGGGACAAGCTCCACCCAAGGCAAGGAATCCTAGTCTAGGCTGAGGTTACAGGGAAAACTGCACAAAATAACTGGAAGGATTCTTCCTAGGATGCCTTCTTACGCCCATTACTCACGGACTCTCATTCCCCACATGCATGTTCCACTTGAGAGTATACACCTTCACAAGAATAGTCCATCAGTGCTTCACCTCCCTCTATGGGTCTCGGCAACAAGATGGATTAGGAAGTCTTTGGACCAAGGGTTTGAGAAGAAATTGTGTCTAGAGGACTAATTTCAGACCTCGGAATGTTTCTTAGTGTCAACAGACTACTTGACCGTGTTACAAGCTCAGGAGGTGTAGCAGTATTATAAAAATACAACTGGTGTGGTGTATGGCCACAAGGAGAGAGAGAACTCCAGACCAGAAGTGTTGGATCAAGTAGATGAAATTTCAAAAGGAGGGTACCAAGTCATTGGCCAGAAGTCCTTGAGAAGCATAGTTGGACAGTTAGAATTCTCTGTGGAGAACTCGCGAAATCGCGAGGGCCGTAAGATGGATAGAAGTTGCAAGGTGGTTAATGGATGGAGAAACTCGCAACCCTAGGATCCAGAATAAACATGGGTTGTTGAGCATGGTTGGTTTGAACCGTTGGATCATTTCGTGAATTCAGGGATCATGAACTTGGAGCGCAGGACAATATCTTGGTCACTCCAAGTCCCGAATCATGAAAGAGATTAACAAGGGTAGAATCAGATGGTGGAGGACTTCCAGGAAGAAGTGTCGAAATCCCATGAGCCATCGGATCCAGCCAACTAGCGAGGAAGTTAGGTATGAAGAGCTTTGATAGATGTAAGCATAGGAGAGATTTGGACCGTTAGATCCAAATCATCGAGGATCGTTGGATCTAGTATAAGAACTCGCGTATCGGAATTCAGGGATTGAAGTGAAAAGAGATTTGGAGTCGCTGCATCGTGAACTATTGGTTACCGAAAACCCAAAACCGCAAAATCCCAAAATGATCTACATCGTAGATCATAGAAGAGGAACTTGAGCATTGGATCAAGTAAATGAATAGATCGTAATTTCAGAATTTCGGCAAACAGAAGTTTGAGATGTGTAGATGCATGAACTCTTGATGCCCAAAAATCTGAAACGAAAAGTAAAAGTAGTGGGGCCCTCTGACATCGCTAGGAGTGAGGTGGACCTTCTTAAGGACACCATGTGTCACTACCTTGGTGGGTGATAGCTATGTTGTGGGCCCAGAGGGTAAGGAAATTGAATTTTCAGAAGTCAGGAGTTGGAGAGGGAAGCAAGTGCGAGAACCTCTGGGACCAAAACCCCGAAACCTGAAAACCCGAAGCCTCAAAATCCTGAAACCCGAAGTTTCATTTGGATAGCTTTGTAGCACCTAGCAGTTTAGCGTTTGATCATGGCCTGTGGATGCATGGGTTGGGGACTAAGAAAATGGGGGCTATCGCCGGAAATTGCAGAGCCAAACAGAGCTCAAAAAATTCATGGAATCGAAACATTTTCTTATTCGCGTTGGTTTATGAATGTTGTAGTTTTATTAAGGGTTTAAGGTCTGACAACTTCGGTTGACTGCACGTTGTGTGTGAAGAGTTCAACGAGTGTTAAGACAGCCGCGAATCGACACCGAGTATAGAAATGGAAAAGATGTGGATTGCCTCCAATTTAGAGAGCGAAAGAGAAGGAAGGGATGTCAACTTGGGAGTCGAAGGATCGAACTCCTATGGGCATGGAAGAGAATTGGATAAGGAAGGGCATGTGATGAAAATCATTGAAATATTGCAAAAAGATGCCCAGGCTCGCCGACCCGATAGTCGAAAACTCATGAGGGTCAGGGATCGACAGGGTGAATTCAACTTAAAGATGCTGAATAACCTAGAAAGAATAGAAAGGAAATTGGAAAAGGAGAGTGACACAAGCAAAATAGGGAGTCGCGCACCCCTGAGAGAAAAAGAAGATCGAGGAGTGGTAGCAGACATCGTCGTCGCTCCCTAAAGCATTATGATAAGGAAGCACACAGTAGTTCAAGCCCATCCCCTACCAGAAAACACCGAAGATCTAGAGTGGATGAATTGAAAGGGGAGATGAGCAATATTAAGCCTCCTACACTTGATGGAGAACATAAGAAGGAGGAAGATGCTGAAACATGGTTTCTTGGCATGAGGAAATATTTCCAACTGCAGAATTATTCCTCTCATGTAGAAGGAAGAATTGAGATGTATAAACTAAAAGGAAAAGCATCCATGTGGTGGGATCAGCTTCTGCAGGTGTAGCACGTTAGAGAGAAAGATATCACATGGAAGGAATTCAAGAGGTATTTCGAGAGGAAATACCTGACTAAAAGATACTATGACAGAAAGATGAAGGAGTTCTTCAAACTCAAGCTGGGCAGCATGACCATTGATGAATATGAACGAAGGTTTTTGGAATTACTGAAGTATGTTCCATTCATCAAAGATGAGGCTGTCAAGATTCAGAGGTATCTGAGTGGACTGCCACCTCCCATTGGTGACACAATTCAGTATAATGATCCTAAGACTATGGAAGAAACAATAAGAAGAGTGGAATGCTTATACGAGAAACAAAGAGAAAAGCCTACCTTTCGAAAGGCTTGGGATGATCAGAAGAAGTTTAAGAAAGAACAAAGGTAGAAGGGAAACAAACTTGCCTTTTTCATAAATAGTCCTGAAGGACATCCATCGTTTACAGAGCCGAGAATGGCTGAAGTGGGGGAACAAAGGCCGAGACAGACGCCCATTCAGTGTTGGGGCTGTAAAGAGAACCACAAGTACAAAGATTGTCCCCATAAAAATGGCAAAGCAAGAGTTGTCCATAATGTTCAACAAGCTGAAATAGTGGAGGACATGGGTAGTTGAATGCCAAGGATCTATGCGGCCCTGGACAATAAGCAAGATGAATTTCAGTCACACATGATTGAAGTGGAAGGTATGATTAACAACCAACCATTTATTATTTTAATTGATTCAGGGGCTAGCCATAGTTATGTAGATCCTAGGGTGGTGGAAAGTTTGCATTTATCAATAAGCAAACATGAAAAGTCTTGGTTAGTGCAGTTGGCTACAGGAACCAAGAGGAAAGTCACTGAGTTGGTTAAGTCCTATCCAGTGGACATGAAGGGATTGAGCATGAAGGCTGAATTGAATATTTTGCCTTTAGTCTCTTATGATTGTTTAATTGGGATGGATTGGTTGGACCAACACCATGCCCT
>ML830639.1:10839-21028 GCA_009831015.1 Picea engelmannii | reverse complement strand
TTGTATTTCTGAAATATCTTTCTCTTGATTTGTCTTCCTCTTTGAACCAAACTTCCTTTTGTTCCTGAAATTCTTGAATCTTGCTGTGAAGGCTTGATCATCGTACTTCTTTTGGGGTTTCTCTTTTGCACTGATCCTGGATTTTTCTTGAGCACAACAAGTCTAAAGTTCTTCAAATGTTGGATACTCCTTCCTTGTGTTCATGCTTGTGGCAAATGCATCTCATGTCTTGGGAAGACCATTGAGTATTATGTTTACCAATTCCTTCTCTGAAATGATCTCTTCAATAGCTTGTAGTTGATCTCTTAACTGGGAGATCCTCACAAAGTATGATGTTATGCTATCATCATCATTCATCTTCATGTCACGGAGCTCATTCTTTAGACTCATTATTTGTCCAGTGTTTCTGACTAAGAAGAGGTTTGTTAGGGCATCGTACATCTTCTTTGATGAGTCAAGACGGGAGATGTAGGGTATCAAGTGGTATTTTATAGAGTCCACTATGATACTCATGGCATTGATGTCATCGTCTTTGAACTTCTCCATAACTGCAACATTCTGCGGTTCCTTCTCTTTTCCTTCTTCAAACTCTGGTTCCACGATCTTTCCTTTCACGATATCCATCACTTTATTCTTGGCAAGGATGAGGTCAATCCTTGTCTTCCACGCTCTGAAGTTAGAAGCTTTATCTAACTTGTTTTTTGACTTCATAGAGTAAGTCATGGTTGCTTTGACTTGGTCAACCCTAGATCTGACCGGAAAACTCAAACTTGACATCTTGGCTTGTTGAGACTATCAGGAGATGCGCTAGGTTGAGGCGCACTGGTCTATCCGAAAATTAGGTCAATCCCTTCACTTAAGGTACCTCAACGAGAGGATTAGGGTTTCTGCAACTACAACTGCTAGTAACCCTAGCGACAGTGCTTCAACGAGCTTAATATCCTTACGGGTATGTTTCCTTCTAGCAGTTAGACTGAATGAAGGAGGTGTGGGCCCATAACCTGTTAGAATATAATGGATGTGCTCGTTTTACGATGGACAATATCACTATTGTCACCCAACCATTGGCCGAAGCCACCCTCTGAGCACCTTAACTTTGACAGAGAATCACTCCGGAAGCAAACCCTAGGCTAGATAGCCAAACAAAGAGTAGCACACCTTTCCCCAAGGATAGCGCACCAACACGAGATGATCAGATAGTCCAAACCCTAACCAAGAGATAGTCCAAGCCAAACGTGATCTGCTAGCTGTAGCAACTGCAATGGCAACTCTCCTCCAAACCCGCGCACAAAACTGGGCACTGCAGTGCGCACAAGTGCTGCTCTGCAATTCTGAGACTGGCTGCCAGAATGAAGACTGGCCTCCTGTATTTATAGTATTTCTGGCTAACTGCCTGGGCCGCCTTCTCATTCTGGGTATCTGTCTGTTCAGTATATATTATTTCTTCTGGTCGACTTGTTCTCTTGGAGGCTAATAACCTAATACAAGTTATCTTCTTGAGTTGACATGTCTTCTAGGGTTATTAGCCAACTCATTAGGGTTTCTTCTTGCTTCCTGAAATATTCTATTCTTGTCAGGTTTACACGTGGAGGTAAATACCTCCCGTAGCTACCATGATATCAACAAGAAATCCCCTCGTTTTAGTGATGAAGGAGGTCCACCACAGGGGAGGCTTCTCTAATGACCTTATGGGATCAAAGTAGCAAGTTTATTAGCCAAGCCTACCACCCCCTCTCTTGATCACCTAAGTCAAAGTCTAGGTCAAAGGAGAAAGAATTATGAAGCTCGTATGAGTACCTGCATGGAACAAGAACAATCTATAGCATATATAGTGTGATTTTAAAAGTACAAACATACAATAAATGCCTATTCAAGACACTAGACAAGAAAATTGCTATGGCTGTTATGTAATTGCAGCAGTAAACAGTAGTACAATAGCAGTGAAATGATTATAACAGTAGCAAGAATTACACTTCAGAATTGGAACAATTGACGATAAAAACTTAGCATCCACTCAATAAAATATTATCCAATTGTTAGATGCAATTTCTAGGCAAGTTAAACCACCTTTATATTGATGTAAGCAGCAAATTAAAGTGTATAAGATGACTGGAGCAAACTTTCAGAATAGTAGCAAGTTTGCAGTCAAATTAGTGAGTGTTAGTGTTAGTCAAGTTAGTTGATAGCTTGAGAGATTGAGAATAAAGAGTTTTTTGATCACCTTTACCACAAGAGAGCTTCAAAGATTAGTGGCTTAGGGCTATGGAGTCTTTACAACAACAAATACAACTAGTCTTGGAACTTGATCTAGATGCAACCAAGAGGTGGGAACCAATCTCTACGGTGCTAGCACATTAGGGCCTTAGAGATTTAATCTTGAGGAGGAGAATTTCTAGGGTGCAAGCACTTTTGGGCCCTAGAAACCTTTGCTCCCTTCTTGTAGCTTCACCTAGGTCAAAAGTCAAGAGTCTAGGGCTAAAATCCTAAAGTGCTAGCACTTTAGGGCTTTAGGAGTCTAGCCCTTCATGTTGGGCTTGAGATTGGTTTGTAGTGGTTTCAAAGCTTTTAGATTCTGTGGGCATTCAGATGGATTGTCTCCCTCTATTTAGATATGTAATATCCCGGATCCTTGGATCTGGATATTAACTACTAATTTTTGGATTTTTGTTGCAGATCTAATACACTGGGGGTTTCTGACTAAGTTTATGAGGTTTCTGGATGTGTTTGATTGGTTTTATAATCTCATGCGAAGCATGCATAGTATTTTGGATCCATAATCAAACTCATGGTATTTATTAATCAACAACAAACGATAATATAATGAAATACTGAAATAAAGCTCAAAAACTCTTCAGTTAGATCTCACAGAGATAGATCTAGCCTGTAATACAAAGAAATTCAAGTAGAATACCGATCTATAACATGCGACGGTAGATCCATAACATGCAAGTTTAATCTGCTGCATGCATGGAAGAAAACGTTGTATGCACTCCAGAATATGATGCCGAACTGCTGGATCTGACTGGAAACTGAGAATTGATAGCAATACTCCTCGGAATCTTATGGGATCTGTCTCAAATGGGTCGCCCCTCTCCCTAGATGACTCGCTCTGGCTCAAGAGTAAGTTGCTAGCCTCTGGGAGCTTGCATCTACACTGTCAGATCTCTGAATCAACTGCTAGGATACCCCACGCACTGGCTATTGATGAAAATGATTCCCCAAGAGAAATAACTGTCGGAAAATGATGGGATTTGTCCCAATGGAAGCGCCCTAGCTCCCTCTCAAATGGGTTTCCAGGGTCTAGGCTTGCCCTGCTTCTCCAAGCCTAGCAATCTATTTGAGTGGTCAATCCTCCTCCAAACCCTCATGCTGCCAAGATAAATCCGCGCTATATCTCTGATCTGAATCTGCCTGAATACTAAACCTGTAACCGATGCGAATCCTTTAGGAAGGATTCAATCCTGTGCTCTAAAGACTGATGAAGAATCTGAGTGATTCTTCCTGTTATTGCACAAACTATAGGTTGGGAAACGCCCGACCCAATCCACTGGATGGCGATAACGGTGGGAGAGTTTACCCACTGTCACCTCAGATAAACCCTCCCTCGCTTCTGTGAAGAAAGAATCCAACACAAGGGGGAGTCCCGGGTGACCCTAGGGGGAAATGATGTGGAAAGTGAGAGTATGGAAGTGAAGCCCCTATAGGTCAAGATACTAAGTGAAAATAGGCTTGATAACTAGTCTCAAGGATGGTTTATGGTTTCCAAGCGCTTGATTACCTGTAGAAGAGAATTGTACCTGCCTGAGACAAGAGAAATGAACAATATACAAGCCTGAAATGAAGTGGACAAGCAAGAAAAGCTTGCTATCCTATATTGCAGCAGTAAATATATATATATATATATATATATATATATATATATATATATCAGCAAGAACAATAGCTAGTTACTGTGTATTTAACCATCAAAATTGTCAAATAATTATTGGACAATGAAGTACTAAAACAGTGATAACTTTCCAATACTTAAGCGTGAACTTTGACGGTAAATTAAGGATGCCAAATGAAGGTATCAGCAAATTGTTAGGGCACCCTTATGGCTGTAGCAAACAATTGTTACAAAAGCAAGTTCCAACCATAAAAATCAACAAGTAAACCTTTAGAAAGATAGCCAATAACCGGTAGAACAATAATTTAGGTGTAGAAGTCAATTTCCACGGTTGAAAAATGAGTAAATGATGTAAGAAAGCGATTTTTTTTTTTGCAGCCCTAATGGCTGTAGCATTAATTTCTTAACAGCTATGACAATTACAAGGCTAAAGAAAACGCCCATAGGGCTTAAGCAAACTTAAAGCATATAGAATTGATTCCAACTTAGACAAATGCATTATCTCGATAAATCACGTGTACCAATGCAACAAATTTATTTATCCAATGCAATAAAATATTAGTGCCTTGCCAAATGGGTTGTGGAGTCTTCTTGTATTAGGTTAGGACTACTAAATCTCAAGGGGTGTAAGCCCTTTAACTCTCTTGAGATAACAACCCTAACAAGGTAAAGTCTAGGAGGGTGTAAACCCTTTTACTCCTCCTAGCAACCTTTGCAATAGCCTTTTCTACAAACAATAATGATAAAACTTGGTGGAGGTTGTAAATCCTTATACTCCTCCAAGGATCTAGCCAATAACAACCATGGAACAAGAAAGAAAACTAACAAACTGCAGACTTTTCTTACCAATTCCAAGAAATGCCAAGACAAAACCCTAGTTACCAATCAATTTTCATCACCAAAGCAAAGAGAAAGAGCCTCCAAGAGTAGTACACCACTTCACTTCATTAGACAAGATAGAAACCATATCACAGAGAGAGAGAGATAGAGAAAATGCCCAAGGGCACAAATTTCAGCCAAGAGTGTCTTCTCTCAAGTGAGAGAGCTATGATGAAAATGAAATGTGGTTGATCTCTATTTATATCAACCTCCTAAACATAATTTGTCCACATACAAGGGTAAACCACAAAGGAAGTAGTGAAAGTAGGAACCACAAAGGTGTTAAAATATTGTGTAACTGCAAAGAATATTCTTATCCCCTTTTGTGGATTGATCATGTCGGTCATTGTAATTGACCAAATCCCCTTTTGCGGATTGGTCAAACCCTAATTGTAATAGGCATAATGAGAAGTCGGCCCCAGAATATATTAAAGAGGCCTCATAATATATTAAAGGTGGTTATAACCACCCAGAAGAAGATGTCGGCCCTGCCAGTGAAGAGACACTTCCACATGTGCGAGAATTGTATAAATAAGAGAGGCCAGCGCCTCATTTGGACACACACACAGCTCACTCATCTAGTGCGCAAGTATTGAAGGAAGCTGCAGTTACCAGTTGCCGGAAGAAGGAAGAGAGAGAGAGGCGCATCTCTGGGAGAGGAAATTCTGTGTTGTTTGGCTCATTGTCTTGGCATTGTATTGGCTATCTATATTAAGGAAGTTTTGCTGGGTTTTCTTCCCCTAGAGGGTTTCCCAGGATAAATGCTTATGTACTCTTGTGATTGTGTTTCTCTCAGTGATCCTATCTATGCTATTGTTATCTAGTAAATTGAAAGTAACCTAATAATAGCAGAAACTTTAACATGGTATTAGAGCTAAGTTGAAGACAACATCTTTCACAGGAAAAAGAAAAACGTCACTGTTGCCGTACATGAAAATTAGGGCTTTTTATTGAAGAAGGTTTTCAATCCCAAATCCATCTAGAAAGGTGCGCCCTACCTCAAGGAACATTTTGGCATCTTCAGCGCACATTTTCAGTGGCTAGATCTCCCGGAAAGTGAAACCCTAGTTTTCACAAAGTACCAGAAGTACCAGAAAACCAGAAGTACCAGAAGAACCAAAAAACCAGAAGCACCAGTCCAGAAATCCGCAGATCAAGTTTGGAGGGGTAAAAGTTGGATTTTTTGAAATCTAAACACACCAGGTTACTCGCCTCAGTCCAGCGCATCTTTTGGTGAGTTTAGTTTTCAGATCCAAGTAATTTGATTTTTTTATTATTTCTATAGCCCGAAGGGCTAGGGTTTCTACTGCAAGAAAGAATGGTTACCAGCATGAGGGTAGAAGACAAGCTGGAAGGATCTGGAAACTTCAGATCTTGGAAGCATAGGTTGCAGATGATTCTAGACGAGAATGATCTCCTAGAACATGTTACAGTGGGTGTACCAGAACTAGATCAAGAAGAGCAAAAGACCAAGCATAAGAAGAATGAAAAGAAAGCAAAGAGAATCGTGTCAGATTCACTGAAGGATCACTTGATCCCTCATATATCCGAACTATAGACAACAAGGCAAATGTATGAAGCACTCAACAGGTTATATGAAAGCAAAGACATCAACCGAAATCTTACCTTAAGAAATCAGCTTCGTAATATGAAGATGGAAAACTCTGAATCTGTCACATCCTATCTTATGAGAGTTTCTTAGGTCAGAGATCATCTTGCAGCTATTGGAGATGTCATTAGTGACAAAGAGCTTGTAACCACAACCCTAAATGGGTTTCCAACATTTTGGGTTCCTTTTGTACAAGGAGTGTGTGCAAGAAGCAAGTTACCCAAGTTTGATAAGTTATGGGCAGATTGCACACACGAAGAATCTAGAACTTACAGACCAACATAAAAGATTAATTGTCAACGAAGAGGAATCTCTTACAGTTCAAAAGAACAAAAGAAGTTCCTTCAGGAAGAACAATAAAGAAGCTAACTTTGTAAGAGTTCCAGATAAGAAGAAAGATGTTTCAAAGATCAAATGCTACAACTGTCAAAAGTTGGGACACTTTTCCTATGACTGTGCTCAAGGAAAAGGGAAAAGAAAGTATCAAGCACATGTGGCAGAGGAAGAGGAATCTCCTCCCTCAAAGAAAGCTTTAGCAGAAATTGAGGGTTATGTACTTTAAGTTGAAGATAGTTGATTTGAAGAAATATAGCAAATGGTGGAGTCCATGGAGCCTCCCCACACAAAAACAAAAGATAAGTATTCATGTTTATTTCCAGTATCTTGTTTACTTTAATACTTTATCATTACAAGTTAGATATTTTTTGTGAGAATGCTAATTAACCTCGTTTTATTTCAGTGTCTATGCAGACTTATGAAGGAAGTATCAAAGAAGAGGATGAAGAAAGAGATAAAATATTTATGTATGATCACTCATGAGAGTGACAAAGAAAGCATATTGCAAGAAAATTTACAAGTCTCTGAAGAAAGAACTTATACCGTGACTTGCAAAAGTTAGACAACACGAGAAGGACGTATGATATGATGACAGTCAGTAAAGACCAGACAATATCCAATATTTATATAGGAGCAGGAGGCTCCTAAAGATGTAGAACAAAAATATTCAAGATGAAGAAAAAGATGGATACTCAGATATAGTGGATGAGATGCAGGTAACTACAGGTTGCTCTAGTACCGTTCTTATAGATGCAGAGGGAGCAGGTTGATCCAGTATGAAGATAGAAAGAAAGAAATATTCGAACTCAAGAAGGCACCCAGGATATTACAGAAGAAGAACTTCAAGGATGATAATTAGAAGCTATCAGTTTGGTGCAACAGGGAGCCATGTCTTCGAGTTCGAAATAGAGGATCGTGATTTGATGCAGGTAGGAAAACAGATGGATGGTGCCCAACAGATGGGTAGCATGGTATTATACCATGGAAAGATTTTTGACCACAAGAGATTTTTTGATCCCATAGCTAGACCTTCGTAGAGAAGGAAGAGACCTTCGTAGAGAAGGAATGAGAAATCCCACAGGTAGACCTTCGTAGAGAAGGAGAAAGAGAAGAGACCTTCGTAGAGAAGGGGAATGAGAAATTTGCTAAGGTTGGCCTCTGTCCAAGTGTTGAGTTTTGGATACTCTAGGGACATGCTAGAATACCCTCGTAGAGAGGGGTGTGACCACCCTTGTAGAGAGGAATGTGGATGTTTCTCCAAGGGGCAGCGGGCAAATACTCTCCTCTGGCCAAGGATTAAGTAGCTTGGAACACAAACCTTGACCATGTGGAATGGTTAGTTGGCTCTTGAGGTTTGTGTTGTGATCTTGCGTGGATCATGGAAAGGGAGTCTAGTCTTGCCCATGCTAGCATTTTAGCTTCTCTAGTTCATGTGGGATGACTAGAAGTGAAGCTATGGTAGTAGTCCTCCCCAGTGGATGGGAGAGATAGATGACTACAAGAGAAGGGAGAACATAAAAGGAATGGCAAAACTCATAGAATATCTTATGTGTGAAGATAAGACATCTTCTGTGTGAAGATAAGAAAGAAGTATCTTCTGCGTGAAGACGAAAGAAAGAAAGAGTATCTTCTGCGAGAAGATAAAGAGAAGAAAACTTTTGATGATTTATAGATATGCTAGTCAGTGATCATGATGCTAGATGACCAAGTGGATGCCTCCAGTTATCCAGTTGATGATGTTGCCCAGTGGATGCTGCTACCTAGTTGATGTTGACATCCGGTGACCTGTCAAAAGATAAAGAATATCCTTCTTGTTAAGAGGGAGTGTTAAAATATTGTGTAACTGAAAAGAATATTCTTATCCCCTTTTGTGGATAAAGATAAAATACATATTTATTATTGATTAGATCAATCCCCTTTTGTGGATTGATCATGTCGGTCATTGTAATTGACCAAATCCCCTTTTGCGGATTGGTCAAACCCTAATTGTAGGCAAAATGAGAAGTCGGCCCCAGAATATATTAAAGATGCTCCAGAATATATTAAAGGTGGTTATAACCACCCAGAAGAAGAAGTCGGCCTTGCTAGTGAAGAGATACTTCCACATGTGCAAGAATTGTATAAATAAGAGAGGCCAGCGCCTCATTTGGACACACACACAACTCACTCATCTAGTGCGCAAGTATTGAAGGAAGCTGCAGTTACCAGTTGCCAGAAGAAGGAAGAGAGAGAGAGGCGCATCTCTGGGAGAGGAAATTCTGTGTTGTTTGGCTCATTGTCTTGCCATTGTATTGGCTATCTATATTAAGGAAGTTTTGCCGGGTTTTCTTCCCCTAGAGGGTTTCCCAGGATAAATGCTTGTGTACTCTTGTGATTGTGTTTCTCTCAGTGATCCTATCTATGCTATTGTTATCTAGTAAATTGAAAGTAACCTAATAATAGAAGAAACTTTAACAAAAGGATGGGTTTGCTACTAGGAACCTCTTTAAAGAGCCATCGTACCGTTCCCGACCATACTTACCACTTTCCATCACTTTTTCCCCCCATTTCTTTAGCTCTTGGGATTTTAGGGTGTATTGACCCAAGAAGGGGTTGTCCCTCATTCTATGGGAAGAAGGGGTTGAAGGTCTAGAGGGATTGTTGTTGGGTAAAAGATAAAATCCTGTGTATAAACCTTCTAGATGCTTCGCCGAAGGATCACCCAAGAAAGCAATGAAATGCTTATCTTTGAGAAAAGGGGGACCCACAAGAAATATGATTAAGAATGCTTAAAAGGTTAGTTGGAGGATAGGAGGTTTCATCATGAGCCGACCTATCATGTCCATGGATATCTAGTGTATGACATTACCATCATCTGGTCATCAAGCCAGGGTAATGGCTCTCAGTTGCATGGATGAGAGAAAGGGGGTCTCATCACGAGCCAACCTTCTCATTTCCGATAGGTATTTGTGGGTGACACTGTCATTATCTGGACACCACGCCAGGGCAGTGGTCTTCAACTTGTCCTTAAATTTATGAAAGAAACAAGGAATGGAAAAATAATCGGCTTGGATGCACATGCTTATGTGGCTCATTGATGCACATGCTTATGTGGCTCTTTGATGCACATGCTTATGTTTTTAATTAATTAATTTTTAATTAAATTTCCCTAAGTTTGGAGGTTTAATTATTTAATTAATTAATTAATTATTTATTTATGAGTAAATAAAATATTGTAAAAACTAGGTCTTTGGGTTTTTGATAGGGGTATTTGTGCTCAAAAGAAATGGAATAGCACCCCCTACAACCCTAGACCAAGTTTCAGCTCAGTTGGAACACACTGCCAAACTGCAAACTCCAACTGATGCTGCTCTGCCAAGGAACACACTGTCTCACTCCTGTCAAAACAGGTGTGAAAAGAGACAATGTGAACTGACCTCACTCCCTGTCAAATGGGTGTGAAAAGAGATCAAAGAAATCAGCCTCACTCCTACTGC
>ML830638.1:58674-78445 GCA_009831015.1 Picea engelmannii | reverse complement strand
ATGGTAGTATGATGTTTGCGACACTTGTGACCAAGATGTGACACTTGAAATGACAACAATAGGTCATCATTGAAGTGAGTGATTTTGATGTGTAACAGATTTCCCCCCAAAGTGGGAAGTTATAAGACGTGATGAAATAAGTACTTTGTATAATTTTTTGAGCAAGGGTATGGATGCAAAGAACCTGGTATAAGTTTCACACAACCATCAGACAAATATCATGATATGTTTCAAACCCAAGGCTGACATACCTATGCTTGGGTGATAAATACTTTGAAGGTATGGCCACCATAAAATACATTACGGATCCATAATTGTATTAACAAAAAGGTATAGCCACTGAAGATACAATGTGGATCTATACTCCTATGACATGAACTGATCGTAGCCATGAAAAATCTACAGTGGATCTACAAGATGACAAGACATAGCCACATAGAAATACAAAGTGGATCTATGTAACAGAATATGTGTCAATCTTCAAAAGAAACTTCATCGCAACCTGGGAAAAGTATTTATCAGAGTGATGACTCAAACCAGGGTCTTCTTACCGATCCTGATGCGGTATGAGTCTAACCATGTAAATAGATGTTATGATGTCAAACATGGCATAAACCACTTGATTACCGGTCGATGAGGTAAACCGTTAACAAGTGCGAGGGAAATCACCATTGATGTCAATGATTCCCAAGGTACCCTAGTTCATTCCAGCGAATGTGAATAAATGAGATGAATTTGAACATCCATGGAATCATCTAATCAGGGGTCAATGATGTAAACCCACTTTCGGAAGCGAGGAGGCCTACCATTAAGGCATGTAGGTCCCAAGGTACTAACTGGTTTCTAGGTCTAGTTCATGAATAATGTGTTGAAGTCGACAGGAATAGACTCGTCGAAGGAGGGCCTTGATGTATCCCCCATCAACGACACGAAACTGACACAGAGATGTAAGTTAGTGGATCAAATGAGCATGGACTAACATGGGTATTGAAATAGGAGATTTGTGATGGTTGAATCTCCAGGCAGATACTTCCCTTGAACACTGAGGCATAACAGAAGAAACATGACATGGACCAAAACATGGTGATACAGTGGATACTGTGACTTTCGTTGGGTTACCCAAAGGAGTAAAGAAACTCAGAGGATTGGTTCAGTGAAATGGTTCAACATATTTAAAATGCATGCAAATACAAAGTGTCGTGTTCAAGGGAGACCGTAACAATGACCTGTAATATTCCCAAAAACTGCTTGGCTTGCTTCCTTCAATTCTTTCCTCCATCCAGATAGACAAGTACCTATTTTTGATTTAACGAGCTTGAGGAGGATAACACATGCTCGATATAACTCACCTTCAGTAAGTCCTCGTTCCTTTGTTTAATGAACTAGAATAAGTAAGGGTTCGGTCCCATATGGGCCCTTCAATGTACGAATTTTTTAACGAGTCCAGAGAAAGAAAACTCGGTTGTTTTTCATGTTTAGAGAGTCTAAAAATAACTTAAAGATGACTCCAATGTTGTCATTTTTTGTAATGTTAGTCTCGCGAGGCTGAAAAAGAGATAAATTATCACTTGAAAGATGCCCTTTCAAACTTTTTAATGATTTGGAAAGGAAGCAAGATCACTCGGCAATATTTTCACATTTAGAGAGTCTGAAAAGAGCTTAAATACGACTCCAGGGGGTTCCTTTTTTGTATAACCATTACGAGTCCGAAAAAGTGATAAAATTCTAGTCGGTTACATTCTCATGTATTTACGAGCATGAGAAGGAACAAAGACTAAGCTTGGTATGCCCCCAACTTGAAAATCTAGTGGCTTAGCTCTAGAATGATAATCAAAGGATGGAGACAATTCCCCCCAATCTTCAATTCATTCACGAACTTTGATGTTGTCACAAATTTCTGTAATAGATGGAGAAAAAGAATACAGGTGGATGAAATGAAGTTTCAAAAAGGAGACCTAACGAAAGACTCGAGTCAACATTTACGAGATCTAGCAAAATATTTGACCTAATGAGAGAGGTGATTGTTTCATTTTTTAAAGAGCTTGACACAGGAAAAAAACTATGCTCAAGGCTCTGGGTTCAATCCCCAGATTTCTGTTACAATTTTTAATGAGCTTGTTACAGAGAGGAAAAACTATGCTCATATCTTCTGTTTCATTTTTTAATGAGCTTTCTGCAGAGAAGAGAAGCTATGCTCGTGACTTCTTCTTGATCATGGCTTCCAAGAGGATAACACTCTAGAAGGACACCATGTCAAGGGACAAAACTTGGTCCTGGCTTCCAAGATATCTTCACTGGACAGAAGGAAAATACTCTGGAAGGAACAAATGTCGAGGTCCATGATAGGGGTAAGGAGATCAAGCTCCAAAGACCCTACTGAAGAGATCACCATGTCAACTGCCAGATCTAAGTCATCTTCATCGGAAGCAGAAGGCATGGGAGATAACGCCACATAATTGACCTGTGGCAAGGGTGATACCGACTGCATATAAGACCCATTTAGGGAGTTCATTGGGTTGATGGTCAATTTAGGGCCAACAAAAGAAAGTTGATCAATAGTCACCTTTCTTCCATCGTGCGGGAAATATATCACATGAAAAAGAGTGGACACAATAGCTTTCATGGCATAGACATAATCTCGCCCAAGGAGTAAATCGAAATCCAAGGGATCCTAGACTACAATAACATCAATGAATATAGTTTTACCTCCCAAAGTTACAAGAAACTGAGGAAGGATCCCTAAAGGATGACTGGTTCTTCTGTTAAAAGTGAACAGAGTCTGGGTAACTGGCACAAGTTGAGGATAACCCAAATCTTACCAAGCAATAGAGGATAAAATACTAACGGAAAAGCCTTCATCTATCAATGCATGAGGAACGTCCCGACCACAAACCTATACTGTAATATTGAAAGGAATGTGAGAGGGAAGACGAGGTCCAGTTAGCACACCCCAATAAAAAAGGATGGCCTCATTACTTGGAGGGGGTTTCGCAGGAGAAGGAGGAATGCCTCCCAACACTGTAGATTCTGTATCAATGAGAAAAACGTCAGCAATATCAGGTTTACTCTCTAGAGGGAGAGTAGGATCGATTGATAATGAAATCAAATCGACCACTTGGGGTTTCATTCTCCAAGGGGAGAATGGGGTTGACAGGTGGAAACAGATCGACCACTTAGGTTGCACTCTCTAACGGGAGAGCGGGATTGACCGAAGATGGGATTGGATCAACCACTTTTTTAACTAGTTCAACTAAGGATATGACCTGATTGATGACATTATCAACTTGATTGATCGATGAAGGGACCAGAGTAGCCATTTTGGCACTCGTCAGAGGAGGAGTGGAATTTACCATGTTGGCACTCTTCAGATGAAGGGTGGGACTGACGAATGATGGGACTGGATAAGTCACTTGGGTTTCACTTTCCAGATGAAAAATGGGGTTGATCGATGATGGAACTGGATCAACTAATTTTGTTAGTGGTTCAACCGAGGATGAAACTAGATTGACCACCTGATCAACCAGATTGACGGGCTATGGAACCCGATTGACCATTCCATCAACTCATGATGGGTTGCGGGAAATCTTACGATAACCAGTTGGGAGTTGAATATTTTCCAAAAGAGAAGAAACCTCATCCATACGAGGACAAAGGTGAGAATAATGATCACCTTCACATAACATACAAGGAAATTTGGCAGTTGTCTTCTTCTTACCAACCTTAACATCACTAGTTGATGGGGCATCATCAACATGTCTAGGAGAGGCTGATGACATGGAGGACCACATTTCTAAGACCTTGGGAAGACCATGGAAATACATTAGAAAGTGGTCACCCTTACAAAGTCTGCAAGGTAATTTGGGTTTCATATTTTTTGTTTTAATCTTTTTGACCTCATCAACACTCCTAGCATGATTAATAATAGTTGGTTGCTTGGATCCAACATTTGATATGGTTGGAAGCTTGGTCCTATTATATTTCTTCTTCTTCTCTTTTCGTTTCTTATTCTTCTTATCAACCTGGCTACTCTCTTTAGAGCTTTCACTAGGCGGAGAAGGAGAAATGGAAGGAGACTTAATGGGTGAAGAAGGCGAAAATTTGACTTGAGGTTGATGTGTGGGTGGTGTGCTTACATCTAAAGCACCTGCATTTGAGATCACTGGAGTGGAAAAAAACCATATCGATAACCCAATTGTGAGACCTGGAAGGCTCAAAGTAGCGATGTAAGGAGGAGCAATGTTTCCATAAGAAGGAAAAACAAAGGTTTCCCTTGGCAAAGGGGTTCCTTCATTGGTCATTCTGGGAAATGACACCACAAAAAATAAAGATCCATCCTAGATTGTACTAGGGAGAATAAAAAACACATGCTAAAAATCTATTAAGAAAACAAGCAAACAAAACCTTCTCACAATGAGCACACTAGTTGGGGATGAAATCCAACATCGCGAGAACAAAGTAAGAAGGGGCTGAGATAGAGCAGGTGGAAAATTTACTTTGACAACCTGCTTAATAGACTTACACCTTGGTGCAAGCTCCCACACATAATCGTGGGTATACCCTCCAAGGAGCCCTAGTGAGTTTGGCCAACGTCGATTCTAGGTATCATGAAGAGTTTCCCCTCCACAGTCACCTTGTGTAAATACCCTAAAGAGATAGGCCACTAAGGTTACCAACTACAACAGTAATTCCTAGGGAAACAATCTACACTCTGATCAATGCGCAACGGTAGGGTATCTGGCCTAAAATTGACTTGAAAGGCTTCCACTCATCATTGTGGGTATACCTTCAAGTGACCCCCATAATACACGCAATATCTACAACAAGACCAACAAAGCAGGGTGAGTAACTCTGCCAGTCTTAATGCGACCTCAAGTTTGACCCTTGTGTGAGAAGGGCTTCCCGGGACAAAATTTATCAATTGGATTTCATCGCTCCCTAACACAAGATTCTATGTCTGTTTTCATCTTTGGAAAGTTATCTTTCACACCTATTCCAAAGCCCTACAACTAATCTGATGTAGGTCTGCTACCATAAAATATAAAAATGTCTAATCAATTTTTAGTTTAGCGTTTTATTTTTAAGGATGTTGTTTCTCAAAAGGAAAATGGTGTGGACAATATGGTTTTTTGACCAACTCCAAATTTATGCAAAGAGATGAATATTCAATATTTTCCTTTCGATGAAAGCTATGCTATGAGAATGAGAAAACATTCATCATTATAGATGCACAATGTCCCAAAAAATCCAAAAACCATGCAATTCTGCTACTTCAAATGCAAGCTAGTTTCACTACCCAAAAACAAGAATGCATTTATCTTCTTTGTTTGATTATGATGTATACAAAAATTAAACACACAACCTTCAATTCTCCACTACTTTCAATCAGGAGAAAGAGTCCTATGCAGATGTAAAAGACACGAAGCAAAAGGGTTACAAACAAAGCATGCACTCAAGGCAGTGAGGTATGAAAGAAAACAAGTAGAAACTGGTTCTAACAAGAAATAATACCATCAAGGATTCTAAAACCAATAAATCATTCAAGGAATACAATAAAATGTAGAGAAGAATCCAAGAAACAATAGGGAGAAAGATAAATCACTCAAAACTGTCCTGTCAAAAAAACAGCTAGAAAAGGCAATTTCACATTTTTGAAAAATGTTTCAAGCTCGAATCAAGAAAATATGGAGTGATAAGAATAAAAAACCATCAAAAACCGATCCAAACAACTTCACAAACCAACCATAGACTCTGGGTAAAGATCTCTGCAAAACAAGCTGCAAAAGACTAAGCAGAAGAAGGAAAAAACTCTAAAAAAAGAGACTAGTGCTCCCCCAAAAGGGTGCACATAGTGTTGTAATGATCCCTAATAAAATGTAGGGAAGTGATGGCACTATGGTATGGCCTACAGGGGGGCGTTGAGCCACCCATAAATTCAAAAAATAGTAAAAAAAAGAAGAAAAACTCACCCTAGAATGCACAAACATTGGTGAAAATGCTAGTGAAGGTAGGAGAAAGCAAATGGATGATGAAAAACTAGTAAAAGTGATCTGAAAGGTGGTAAAAGGTAAGGGAAAAACCAAGGAAAGAAAAATAGGATTTCCTTCTCCACTGGAGTCACCAATTTTTGTTACAGGAAAATCCCCGTGCAGACACGTGGATTTCCTCTTCGATACTAGACCCCTATAACCAAGACAGAAAGGTGCTAATGTGGACACTGACATTCCTTTTCATGAAGATAAACTATTCAAGGAAGAAGAAGACATAAAGTTAAATACCTTTACTGATGTTTTTCCTTGCTCGATCCAGGTTGATCTTGATCTCCAAGTTCTTCAGAAGGTCCTACAATACAATGAGCAACAATAACGAAACATACTTCCTACTCTACCATGATTAGCTTCATAATAGATCTATCAAAAGAAACAAGTTCATGAAACATACAAAAACTTAAAGGAAATAGGCCAAGGACATATTTATATTAATGAAAACAAAGAAAAGTGCTTACAACCATAGATGTAGATGCAACAGCTTCACCAAGGTCTATTTATCTTGACCCTTGCTCAAAAGTTCCACGATCAGAATGACTATAACTTTCACTGTTTAATCTCCCTTATGAGATCATAAGTTTGATGCCTCTAAACTACCATGTGCTTTTCATAGATTCTTGGGATAGTTTGAGGATGTTTCTCCATCAGTTGTGGATCCTCCCTAAGATCTAGCCTTGACCTCATATTCGAATCAAACTAACTCTAGATATGAGAGGTATTTATCCTTGATTATCCTCAACAGTCCAAGATTCCCTCAAACAAGCCAACGCTCCCTCAAAATGGGACACAAAGTGTTGCAATGCTCCCCCAAATAATTTTAGGGCGTGCTGGCACTCCCTGACAGTGTGTAGGGAGCGTTGCCCAAAATTTCCTTAAAAATCCCCAACGCTACCCCAGAAGGGTGCACAGAGTGTTGCAACACTCCCCCAAAGAGGGGTAGGGAGTGTTGGCACTACCTGATAGTGGGTAGGGGAGCATTGGCCTTCAAAAATTATTTTTAAGTGGTTTTCTTCATGGAAAATGCTTTGTACTCTTCATCAAATGATCTCTCTTCCTTAAACCAGTTTTTTAGGGTGTCTCAAGTGTCCTTGTGACATGGTTAGAGACACAACATAAGTGAGATGGCAGTATGATGTTTGCGACACTTGCGACCAAGATGTGACACTTACGAAACTTGAAATGACGATAATAGATCATCATTGAAGTGAGTTATTTTGATGTGTAACAATCATCCGCAGACCGATGGTCAAATTGAAGTTGTCAACAAGTGTTTGGAAAAATATTTGATATGCTTTTCATTGGAAAGGAAAAATCTGTGGGCTCAATGGCTTCCACTAGCTGAATGGTGGTACAACACTTATTACTATACAACTACCTTCTTGATTCCTTTTGAAGTAGTATATGGACAAAAGCCACCTTCAGTTCTCTCATACATGTCAGTTGTCTAGAAGGTTGAGGCAGTTGACCAAATTATTACAGTTCGGGAGGCTATACTTTGTACCCTCAAAGAGAATTGGTGATGGCCTAGAATTGCATGAAGCATTAGGAATATCAAGTTCGCTCTGAATTTGAATTTGTTGAAGGAGACGTGGTTTTTCTTCAACCACAACCTTATAAGAAAACTTCCCTCAAGGTTGACCATTCTGAGAAACTAACGCCCAAATTTTATATTCCTTATATTGTTCTCAAGCGTGTGGGATAGGTGGCCTATTAGTTATCTTTGCCGAGTCATTCTAAGCTCCATCTTGTTTTTCATGTCTACTACTTAAAGAAGGTGATTGGAACTAAGTGCCAAACTCAAACTAGGCTTCCAAAGTTGGATGAACAAGGCTCCATATGGTTCCAACGACAAGCAGTTTTGGACCAACTTGATAGTCGTCTACGTCAGCGCACCATCAAGGAAGTGTTATTCTAGTGCAAAGATACAACTCCAACATATGCCACTTGGGAACAATCTACCATTCTACAACAATTTCCTCCTCTCAAGCCTTGAGGACAAGGTTTTTTTTATGGGGGAGGACATGGTAGGGACCTAGCCTACCTAACCCCTCACGTAGGTAGAATAATGTATTTACATGTAATTAATTCCAATATTAATAAGGACTAGAAATAAGGAAGAATAAGTAAAACATATGAAGACCTAATAGAAGCTTTCGCTTCTAATAGAAGGATCTTCCTCTAGATTGTTCTTTTGGATATACATATTTAGAATCAATAGGAGTAGAGGGTATGAGAAGTTTTGTCTTGGAGATTATTGTAGTAGATCTCTACTTTGCTGGAGGTTTCCCCCTCGAAGAGGAAAGTACACATTTCTATCATTAATCAAGGTGCTATTTATGGGGTTATTCTTGTATTATTCTGGTGTTTTTCTGGTTATATCATTATTGTTCTGCCATTTCTAGCTAAAATATTTATGTTCTACATACTATTTTATATCTGGAATACTACACATACTGTCACAATGTGAAGAAAATTTATTATTGTCATAATGTGACGAATATATCTTCTTCATTGCAATGTGATAAACGGTTCCTCCTCATTTGTGATGAACATAACATTGTCATCACAATGTGATGAACATAGCCATATTGTCTCAATGTGATGAACATAGCTATATTGTCGCAATGTGACAAACATTGTAGTGTCACATTTTGATAAACATAGTAACATCATAATGTTACGAACATAGCCATATTATCGCAATGTGACAAACATAACCCCACCATCGCAATGTGACAAACATTTATTGTTATCGGAATGTGACAAATATAGCCTTGTCATTACAATGTGATAAACATTGCCTCCTCATTTGTGATGAACATAGGCCCATCATCGCAATGTGATGAACATAGCCATATTGTCTCAATGTGATGATCATAGCCATATTCTTGCAATGTGACGATCATAGTAGCGTCACATTTTGACAAACATAGTAACACCACAATGTTTTGAACATAGCTCTTTGATCATAATGTGACAAACATTGCCCCGCTGTCGCAATGTGATGAGCATTTATTATTGTCACAATGTGATAAATATATCGTTGTCATTGAA
This sequence comes from Picea engelmannii, assembly GCA_009831015.1. Classification (NCBI taxonomy): domain Eukaryota; kingdom Viridiplantae; phylum Streptophyta; class Pinopsida; order Pinales; family Pinaceae; genus Picea; species Picea engelmannii. The sequence goes on along the minus strand of ML830638.1, from coordinate 69,347 downwards.
ATTCGATGAACATTACCTCCTTGTTTGTGACAAACATAGTACTGTCACAATGTTACAAACATAGTTCTATTGTTGCAATGTGACAAATGTAGCCCTGTCATCACAATGTGATGAACATTTATTTTTGTCACAATATGATGAATATAGCCTCATCATCGCAATGTGATGAACATAGCCCCACCGTCGTGATGTTATGAACATAAACATATTGTCACAATGTGACGATAATAGTATCATCAGATTTAGACAAACACAATAACATCGCAATGTTACAAATATATCCCTATCATTGCAATGTGACAAACATAGCCCTGTCATCACAATGTGATGAACATTTATTATTATCGCAATGTGATGAACGTTTCCTCCTTGTTTTTTATAAGCATATCCCTATTGTCGCAATGTGACGAACATATCCATATTGTCACAATGTGATGATCATAGTAGCATCAAATTTTGACAAACATAGTAACGTTGCAATGTTATGAACATATCTCTATTGTTGTAATGTGAATAAATAACCCAATGTGACAAAGATAACCCAATGTTATGAACATGAACCTATCGTCGCAATGTGTTGAACATGTCCTAATGTTGCAATGTGACAATCATAGCCCTTTCGCTACAATGTAATGAACATAAATGATCATCACAATGTGAAAAACATATCCCTATCGTGGAAATGGGGCGAACATATCCTTGCATTGCAATGCAATGCACATATCCTATTGTCGCATTGTCACAGACATTTCTAAATGTTAGAATGACATAACATAACACATTGTCACAATGTGATGTACTTGACCCAATGTGGTAATGTGTCATACATAAACCAACATTGCAATGAGAAAAACATTTCCTGACATCACAATGCAACAAACATTACACAATGTTGGATTGTGACAAACCTATTTCAACGCCATAATGTGACAAACAAAAACCCTTCGTCATAATTTGATGACCATAACCTTATGATGTCATGTGACAAACAAAATTTGATGTCACAATGTGACAAAAAAAAACTTGATTTCATCCATGGGCATGGTCAACCATAATAAACCCCGTTCAACCATGGTGAAGGACAGCCATGATCAACCATAGTCAACATTTCCTTCCCAAAGTTGACCAAGGTCTACCAAAGTTAACTATTGTCATGGTCAACCATGGTCATTGTTAATTAATGTATTATTGTATAAATAATTTAATAATGTATCATTAATGCATTACTACTTTAATAATGTATTTATTAAATTATTAGTACTTAAGTAATGTATCTATTAATGTATTAATGATTTAATGTGTTACATTAGACATTAATGTATTAATATTTTAATAATGTATTACTAACCTCATAAAGGTCAATTTATTACAACTTTATTAATGTATTACTTTATTACTCGATTAATATTTCATTAATTTGTATTAATATTTGAGTAATGTATTTATTAATGCATCTATTGTCTTATATGTATCAAATGTATTTTTTGTAATTATTGTAATAATGCATTGTTAATGTAAAAAAAAATTGGTTGATCGTCATCTGAATCGAGCTAGGGTTTGGAGGAACTGCAAGCTAGGGTTTGACAGTCATAATCACAATAGAGGTCAGCATGGTTGCCAAAGGGGGCAGTAATGGAATCGCCTCATACAAGTAGGTAGTGGTGAACAGGGGGAAAGGCCCACGAGGTGTAGGTTTCAAGGAACTAGTGACAAGCACCTGAGGATCAGTACTGGAAAAGAATCAGGAAAGCAACCAGGAAAAAAGGGATTGCATGGGGGAAGAAGCCAGAGAAACCCAGAATGATGTGTAAGAACCAACGAACACCAATGGGGAAGAAGGGAGGAACCCATGTAAACCTAAAACAACAATGATACCCAAGGTGATACTGGAATACCCACAAATGAAACTCTTCCAGGACCAGATGAGGACGCATGCACTAATTTGCAAGTTCATGGGTTTGTGGCCCATATAAAGAACATTGCGCAACAGGATAAAATATCAATGGAAGCCAAGTGGGGAAGTGGAACTCCACCTAGGTTTGAAAGGCTTCTTCACAACAGTATTCATAAACTTGGAGGACATGGATAAAGTCTTTGAGGGGGGTCGATACTTCCATGCCTCAGCAGGAATTTACATGTGGCCATGGAAGAAAAACTTCTCCCCAACGAAAGAAACATTAAAAAATGTACCCGTCTGGTTGAGGCTTTATTCCTTGCCGCTAGACTACTGGCTGCCCTCCACCTTCAAAGAAATCGGTAACAGACTTGGAAAATATGTGAATACATTGGAAGCAACCTTAAAGATATTCATAGAGGTGTATGTTTCGGGGGCACTCCTAGAAGCCATAAGTCTGGAATTCAGAGATGAGGAATGGATACAAAGCATCGACTATGAGCAGATCCCGTTCAGATGAAGAAGATGCCATGAACATGGAAACCTAATCAGAGAATGTCTTCTCAATAAAAAAAAAAGTAGAAAACACCAAAATACAACATGATGAGGATGGGTTCATAAAGTCGAACCACAAAAAAAGAGAAAACAAGAAACCAAGTAAATCCCCAATAGGAAGCAATCCAGAAGCCAGGACTAGAACAGAAGGGTGGGACAATACCAACAAAGGGGAAAAAGGATGAAAGGAAAAGACAAAATATAAAGAGGCTAGGGAACAAGCAACAAATGAGAACACATATAGTCCAAGAAATAATATGGAACAGAGGGGTAGCACAACTCCTATGGATGAAGAAACCAGAGAAGCCAACACCCCCATGAAGGAGGCACATGGAGACGCGGAAATGACACCAAGCGAGGTAGGTATGGAAGATCTTGATCTCAGAGATATTGTGGAAAGGGAAGGAATAGATCTCCTGAACATATAGGAGCAATGGAAAAGACAGGGTGTAGACAATGTACCAGCAGAGCAACTAGATCGTATCCAATACCTCTTCCTCCTATGGGAGGAAGAAAGATCCAGAGGGCTCAAGTGCACGCACAAGAAGATAGGACACCTAGGAATCAAAGAAGATGAGGGACAACCACATCTATCACCCAAGAAGATGAGAAGGAAGAAAGGAAGGAAATCAAATAACGTAGCCCTATAGGAACTAGGATCACTATTGATAAACTCAGGTAAGGTCAAAAATATCTTTCCCAACTCCTGCCCACATGTTTAAATGAAGATTATAACATGATATATTAGAGGACTAAAAAACCCACGAAAGAAAAGAATCCTTAAAAATAGACTGAGGAAGAAACAACCAGACCTTTGTTTCATCCAAGAGATAAAATGAACTGTAGACAGAATGGAAGCAATCAACAAAAAACAATGGAGCAAGTACAATATGTTGGTTGTCGAAGGACAACAAATGAAAGGTGGTATTCTCACTTTGTGGAACCCACAAGTGATGAATCTACTAGCAGCCAAAGCCACTGGACACACACTTTCATTTAACATGCAAATCATAGGTAACGCAAAGGTGATTCTATGCACTAATGTGTATGGACCCCAGATGTTGGAGGAAAGAGAAGAATGCTCCTAGACCTAGAAAACTTAAAATCATGTTTCAACAACCTCCACTAGATCCTGGAAGGGGACTTCAACATCATCATGACACTTGTGAAGCAAAAAGGAGGAACCAGGATATTGGATAGACATGCAGAAGAATTTTCATCTTTCATTGACACAGTGGATATGGTGGACATCAGAAATAGTAATGGTCAGTTCACCTGGAACAAAAAATGGATAAATCAAAATCAGGTAGCGAAAAGGAGAGACAGATTCTTGGTGTTGGAGTCCATCCTTTTATAGGGATTAAATTTAGACTGCAGCATCCTACCCTGGGGGGGTTCTGACCACTATCCAGTCCAATTGGAAGAAAACGTCCAAACCACACTGAAGAATAGACCTTTCATATTTGAGAAATTTTTGATCGAACATCCCACCTTCAAGGAGAACATCAACCAATGGTGGCAGGAGGAACAACCAGAGCAAGGGACAAGGATTTTTAAACTATATAATAAAATAAAGTACATCAAACATAAACTCAAGGAGTGGAACAAGGAAATCCTTGGAAACATAAACCAAGAAAAAACAAATATTGAAGACAAAATTAGGAAACTTTAGGAAACATGCATAGACGAGGGCTATACAGAGGATGGAAAAAGGGAAGACATCTAAATGACCCAGGAATGGGAAGCAAGATGTCAGCAGGAAGAGACTCTATGGCACCAAAAGTCCATAATCATAGGGATAAAGGAAGGGCAATGTAATACCAAGTTTTTTCATAGAACAACCATTGCTAGAAGAATCCAAAACAAAATCATGAAAATTCGGGATCAGGATGGGATCGAGAGAGAATCCCACAAGGAGATTGAAAATATACTTGTAAATCACTTCCATGGGATATCCCAGGAACCCAACCAAGACCGAAAAGAGGTGATATGAAGGATAACTCAGCACATCCCCAGGCTAGTTACCGAGGAAAAAAATATCAATCTAAATAAACCCATCGCTAAGGAGGAAATTGACCAAGTGGTCCAGGAGATGCCCAACGGAAAGGCCCCAGATCTAAATGGTTTCACAGTGGAATTCTTCAAAGCCTGTTGGGAAGTGGTCAAACATGATGTTTATGGGGTGGTGGAGGACTCTAGACGTTCGGCCTCCATTTTGAAAGTGCTAAATGCAACGATGATTACTTTAATTCCGAAAGAAAATGAAGCAAGGACCCCAGACCCCTACAGATCCATAGATTTATGCAATGTGGTTTACAGGATAATCTCCAAAGTCATGGCAAATAGATTGAAACATCTCCTATCCACATTGATTTCAAAGGAACATGTGGGTTTCGTAGAAGGGAGACAAATTGTGGACAAAATCATCCATTCCCATGAGATGATACACACACTGAAAATCCATAGGAGAAGGGGGATGATAATTCAACTTTAACTAGCAAAGGCTTATGAAAAAATTATATGGCGCTATATGATCGAGACTCTGGAAACCTTTGGCTTCACAAAACATTGGATCAACTGGATTGTCGCCTAGTCTCAATGAAAAGTTACTCACTCTTAATCAATGGAGCCCCAACCAAACCATTTTGTCCTTCAAGAGGCATCACACAAGGAGACCCACTATCACCCTTCCTATTCATTCCGATGATGGAAGGACTCAGTAGAAGCATAAAAAGAGAAACTGCAGCGGGAGAAATAACATGCATCAAACCCTTCGAAAACTGCCCTACCTCCACTCACCAACAATTTGTTGATGACACCTTAGTCCATGGCACACCCACATTCAAGGAAGAAAAAGAATATAAAATAATCTTAGAAGAGTTTGGGGAAGCCTCAGGAGAAAAGATCAATCATTCCAAATCCATGATCTATTTCTTCAATACCAACCCTGCTATTTAAAGGAACTTAGCAGACATTTTGGGGTTTTAATGAAAAATGCTTCGAACAAAATACTTGGGAATCCCCCTAACGGAAAGAGCATGTAAAATGGCAACATGGGAAGCAGTGATCAACAAACTACATGAGAGTGTAAAAAATTGGACTTACAGATCCCTCAACCTAGCGGGGAGACTTAACCTTACCAAAGAGGTTCTAAAAGAAATTCTGACCTATATGATGTCAATGTTTCCTGCTCCTAGGGGAATACTACAAAAAATAAGATCCATCGAAAGCGAATTCCTATGGAGAGGAGTAGAAAATAAGAAAAAATGGGCCCTGGTGGCCTGGGAGAAGGTTTACAAATCTAAATGCAAAGGAGGCCTAGGGTTACAAGACCCACAAGTAACCAACGAAGACTACGGGGATAAACTCTGGTGGAGATGGGTCGAAGAAATATCATCACCATGGGAAAACCTCTGGTAGGCCAAGTATGCCTTGAACATCAACAACTAGGGTCAAATTCATTTTACGGGCATAAGGGAGGGATCAACCATCTGGAATCTAGCATGGTGCAACAAAACCAGGATCCAGAAACACAACTTATGGGAAGTAAGGAATGGTAAAACAACCATATTTTGGGAGGAAGCGTGGCAATAGGAACCCTGAATGGAAAATATGGACAGGGAGGAACTCCAATAGGAAATGACTATGCAAGGAAAAATCAAAATCCATCACTACTGGAAACAATAAAATGATCACGACAGATGGAGGATCCAGGACAAACTCAATCCACAAAATAGAGATCGGATCGAAACAATAATGAAAGAGGTGGAGGAGGAATTGGGGAAAAGTTAAAATGTAGTCTCAGAAGAAGAGGACCAATTAAGATGGGGCAGAAAAAATGGTGGGGAATTCAACTTAAAAGAAGCTCGGAATTACATCGCAAACCAGGACCAAGAATATCCAGCGCAACAGTGGGGAAAGATTTGGGGCAGCCCCAGGTGGCCAAAAATCAAAATGTTCAAATGGCTAGTACTTCACAACCAAATTCTAACCTGGGAAAACCTAAGGAAAAGGGGTTTCATAGGCCCATCATGATGCCACCTCTGTCGAACTAAGGAAGAAAGAACGAATCACCTCCTCGATGAATGTAATTACTCAGTAGAGATCTAGGATTGGGGGGCATGCATCTTTCACCAGTCCAATAGGAGACAAGGTAACATCAGTGCAACCATCAACAACTGGAAGGAGGGTTACAACGAAAATAAAATGGTGAACTTTTGTTGGAATCTCATGCCGGGGATGATCATATGGGCAATATGGAAAGAAAGGAACCGGTGCATCTTCAGAAATCAAAGCCTTCCAGAAGGGAAACTCAAGGAAGCAATAATATCACAAATATGAGAAACGGTGCAGAGCCGCAACTGCCAGACTGGAAAAGCGCAACTCATAGTCCAGGACTCCTGCATCCTTGAATCTTTTCACCTAAAATATAGGTGCAACAACACACAGGTAGGGCAGCCACCACAACTCCAAATAGGAGAGCGCAACTCGACACCCCCTCCAGTAGGGTTGCTCAAGTTGAAGTTTGACGAGGCAGAAAAAGGAAACCCAGGAATGACAGCGTTCGGAGGGGTGATCAGAGATAGTGGTGGTAACATAATCCGACTTTATGCTGGGAATATGGGAAACTCAACCAAAAACAAAGCGAAATTTGGAGCCCTGGATCTTAGTCTCAAAATCCTAAGTCATGAAAGGATGACAAACACTATCATGGAAGGTGACTCCACCTTGGTTCTCAACACGGTGAAGAGACTCCAAAATGGCACCAGAGTGGGCAAGGTTCAAAAACACTGGTGCTTGGCACACTCCCTACAAAAAATCCTGGAGCATCTGCACACGATGAACACAATGGAGTTGCGCTGGGTATGTAGGTCGGCGAATGGCATGGAAGACATAATCGCCAACGAGGGGGTTAGAAAGGAAGGACTAGAACTAGACACTACCTGGATCAACATCATGAATGGACAATTCATAACAGACTGCATCCAACTAGCGACAAAAGATTGTGATGGCAGCTTGAGCAAGGAAGGACACATCGAGGAGGGTAGCGAAAGGCCCATCGGAAGGCAAGAAGCACCCAGGCAGAATATGAATTCTCAACACTCGACCACCAATTACAATGAAGGATCAGATTATACAACATGCGAGGGTACGACAACAAGGTCATGCCAATAGTAAGAATTGCGGGGAAAGACCGTGGGAAAGTATTGACAGAAAACAACAGGAAGTGAATGACGTAAGGAAAGGGGGATTGACACAGACCAATATCGATACACCACACCAAAGACTAGGTACGAGGAGTAGCACAGTAGGATATCAAGCAAGCAGGGGCAACGGATCATACAGGGATAATGACCGAGTCATCATGATCATACATACCATGGCAGGGAAAAAGGATGGGAAGATTCACCTCTATGGGAAGACCATGATTTGAAGGACGAGCCCGTAGTAGGGAATGTTCAATAAGATAAGAAACATCAAAAATAGATGCAAATAGGTAGAGCGCAACTGCAGGGGCTACCACAGATACAAGGGCAGGGAAAGGAGGAACCCCTATGTAGACGTGAACATGTTGAGAATCCAACAAAGGATCTTTCATAGGCCAGATGAGATGGTGTGAATGAAGAAAACACACAACAAAAGAAACCCTCTGGGGAAGGAAACTCCAAACAATCCTCTACGGGTTTCAAGGATGGAGCAGGAAGCAAAAGACGTAGAGGGAACCTTTCATACTCTGGTTGCACAGAAAGGAAAAGCGACCATTACCCAGTCAGAAAAGGAAATCAAAGACAAACGCAAGGGCAAAGCATGGGATTACCTGACTCAAGAAGCAGACTCGATAACGGACCTGGGAGCCATGCAGCCCAGGGAAACCCTCTACCAAAAAATGGTGGAGATGGTGTGGATAAAAAATATGATGATCTGCAAAGTGAGCTCAGAAATGGAAGATGCCAGACTGGAGGACAACAAGGATCACAAGAAACTATTGAACGAAATATTGAGTCACCTCAACAATCTGGAAACCATTACCAAACTGCTAGATGAGGTCGAGAAGGACCAAAAATCCAACATGGAGTGGTTGGCTGCTCAATTCCACCTCTGCCTACGCTACATCCATCACATGGACATCACACCAGCTGACGAAAATAAAGTGCCAACACATATCAGAAATACTCTCACAATCTCTCAGAAGGAGGAGAACAAGGGTCGGGCGGATGAAAGAAATAAACACATCATTGTCCTCGACTAGTGTCTGGTTAGTTTATTGTCAAGTTAGTCTGGTCACTCTAGTGTCAGTCTCAACTTCTATTTTTCTCATGTATGTTGTGCTTATCTTTTCAAAAACTGGATATGGTAGGACTGGGTTGGTTTCCCATGGTGGGAGTCTAGTCACACTCCTCGTTTATTTCAGAAAACACAACTCGAGAACCTCTGGTCTGGTTTCCTTTTTGGCAGACTAGGGAGTCCCCCTTTTTTGTATGATAACCCTCCTTTAGTAATACAGACTCTTACACTCACTTACAAAAATATAAATAATAATGCATTGTTAATGTATTACTTTCTTAGTGTATTAATACTTTAACAATGTATTAATTAATATCGTATAAATGTATTAATTAATTAATTAATACTTTACATTATTAATGTATCAATTAATTAATATGTTACATTGTACATTAATGTAATTTATACATTACATTAATGCGATAATGTATTAATACTTTATTCATGTATTAATACTTTATTCATGTATTACTATTTTATTAATGTATTATTTAATTAGAATATTAATACTTAATTAATGTTTTAATATTTTAAGACTTTAGTAATATATTTATTAAAAATGTAATAATATATTAATTAATAAAGTATTTATTAATTTATTGATATTAAAAATATTTTACTAAATACATTAAGGTCAACTTATTACTATTTATTAATGTTTTTATTAAAGTATTACTTTATTAATGTATTAATACTTTAACAATGTATTAATTAATAATGTATTAATGCATTAATACTTTAATTGATACCTTAATACATCAACATAATTTTTGATATAATTTTAATGTATTGTTTTATTAGTATATTAATACTTTATTAATATCTTAATGTATCAAGATTTTAGTAATGTATGTATTAAAAATGTGATAACATATTAATTAATATATTAGAGTATGCATTAATGTATTTATTTTATTTATAATCATGACTATAGGAAACTATGATCATGGTCGATAATCATCAACCATAGTCATTTTCAATAAATATATTAATGTATTACTTTATTAGTTTATTAATACTTTAGCATTGTATCAATTAATAATGTATTAATGTATTAATACTTTAATTGATACATTGATGTATCATTACATTATTATTGTATCAATAATGTTACATTGGATTACTAATGTATTAATCAATGATCAATATATACTTTTATGGATTAATATATATTATTGTATTAATAATTTAATATGTTACATTATAGTATTTTAATTTATATATTATTATTTTATATTACATTACATTAATAGATCATTAATTTATATACATTAACATATTAATGTATTCTTAATATATTATTATTATATATTACATTAATGTGATAATTAATTGGTATGTTAAATATGTATTAATATATTAATGGTTGTCTCAATACATGCAATTTTTAACTAGTAACAATCACTTTATATAAGAGATTTATTTTAAAAAAGTGGAAAATAATAAGGATATTCCTATATCAACTACTTTCATAAAGTAATTGTTGCTAATATATTTAAAAACAAAATCCAAAAGTTTGTTTCATTCATTTAAATAAACAACTTATTTATTTTTTATTTTGGACATTTGACAATTTTGAATAAGACTACAATTTTGTAAAGACTTTTATCTATGTTTTTCTAAAAAAGGAGAGGTTACGTATAAACAAATTTGTATAATGATATTTGTATAAAAATGATTTACTGTTTTTTTAATTATTTTGATAAATTTTTAACATATAAAAAGGATTTACTATTTGTTTTTATTATTTTTATCAAATAAAATTGATCCTAAATATATTTTATATGATTTTTATTGAAATTGAGTAATATAACATAGAAAATCAATAATATTAATTTAGGAAAATTATAATTAACATAATTCAAAGTTAATTTTATAATTTTACAAACTTGATAAAAAAAAATTATGATAAAAATTAGAAACTTTAATATTGATTCAT
>ML830638.1:22637-52584 GCA_009831015.1 Picea engelmannii | reverse complement strand
TTTTGATACAACATTGTACTTTGGTATTACTATGTTCTATCTGCATTGCGAATAGAATTGAACATTGGTTTGAAACTGTGTGTAATCCATTTTTTGTTTGCATAAAAGCCTGGTGGATTGACACAGTACATTTTCATATAATTGTTATATGTTCCATCTTAGAAAAAATTACCTAAGTAAATACAATATTGAAGAACTATGAGATAAACGAACCATGCTAATGAGAACATGTGTTCAATCTAGAAAAGAAGCAACAACGAAGATTCCAAGGCAAAAAAATTTAATAGTAAATCCATTTAAAAAAAAAAAAAACACTGAGTATTGTACATCTATCCTTAGAAAGTGGACCGAGTTCTTCAAGCCAAAACATTGAACGTATATGCCACAAACACAGACATGGGATCCGAAATATGCAAGATCCTTGCAGTTTTCTCCTCGATGAATCATCCTGTGGTAAAATTGATAGTTTTCAGAAGCTTCCCATGAGGAAGAAGACAAAAAATGTTGCAGGGAAGAATAACCCTTAACTGAAAGTTAGGACACAACTAGAAACTGCCTCTACATAGTCGAAAAGACTTCAGGGACACAGGTTGCACGTGGAATTCCAGAGGCCCAAATTAGTCCATTATGGGTGGAAGGAGATGACTAGTAGAAATATTCCTTGCACCAGTGAGATTTCTGGTCCTCATTCCCGAAGATGTTTATTGTATATCCAAAGAATATGACAATAGTCCCGCAAGTGAATATTTTTTTATCATGAAATATATCTTTGGGATCATCAACATATCATTTCTTTACAGTGAAAGTCTTTCGCCCAGAACAAACTAATTTGGACCTCTGGAATTCCTACTTTCGAGTTGCAAAGCGGTTGTTGCGTTCATCATCGGTTTCTTTTCTGAAACTCCTTTTGGTGTTGTCAGGACCGCCATCACTGCGCCGGGAAGTTCTGCCCGTTATGGTTGATTTCAATTTGGGTGTAGGAGTGGGAACAATTTCTGCATTGCCATCATCCATTGTCATATCATCTCCCATCAAATCATCTTATTTTGGCTCAGAACCCATGACATCAACCTCTGTGCCAGGCATCAATGCAATTGGGCAGGCTCTCTGAGCAAGCAAGGTTTCCTTGGAATTCTTTGGCTTGAAATATATCTCTCGGTGTACCAAGGGACCATCTCCTTTTTTTTCTCTTGGGCGGAGGGAGATGAGTAGTAAGAATATGCCCTAGAATACTGGAACCTCTGGCCATTATTCCCAAATGTGTTTACTGTATCTAGACAAAACTATTGCCATATGTTAACGAAATTTTTTGTTTCCTTCAAACGATGTTTGAAATGAAAATTGTGGAGGGATAATATAACCCTCCGCAAATTATGGTTTAATGTGTATGAATGGAATATATCCTTGAGCCTTTCGTTGATCAATGACAATCTCTAGGGATCATGTGGAATGAGTTGTTACCATTAAATCTCACTAATTGAATATTTATAAAAAAGTGTGAAGGTGGTGGAGACGACGAAGAGATATTAAGAATTAGAGATTTCTTAAAGGCACAAACCCGCTGGTGCACGAAAAAAATTGCATCATGCTTGAAATGAATACTTGGAAAGGATAACACTCTTCTCCGCAAATCTTGGTTTAATTCGTAGTAATGACAAATATTCTCTGGCCTTCCAGACATTAATGACAATATTAACGGTTCCTGTAGGATGAACTACTAACACTAAAGCTTAATTATTGCATATTTGGAAATAAGTACGAAGGTAGCAGTGATGGAAAATTGTGACCATGCATTGTACATTTCATCCACCCACCCACCCACGAAACAAATTCCAAGAAATGCCCAAGTATGGAAAGTGGTTTTGCAGGTTACAAAAAAAAGAGGGCAGAAGATATACCTAGGAGACGTGAGGGGTCGATGGTCATATTGCATATCAGTGACAGATATTGGTCATCAATTTGTATGTCACGGAATTTTGGGTGTTGTTTGTGCATAGGGGAACAACGAAAGAACAATGTCGAGAGGGAAATTTGTCTATTGCTAAACTTCGAGTTCTATGTATATAAGCATGAGACATTCGGAAAAAGGACCAAGTAAATAGGAAGCAAAAGAATAGGACATGAAGGGGAATTTGTTTTCTAATTTGTAAGTCGCGGAAGTCTGGGTGTTATTTGTAGGCGGCGGAACAATCGAAACACAATGTTGAACCTGCCTATGAAGGAACACGTGATTCAAAAAGTTAGTTCAATATGAAACGGGGAAGCGATTGGTCGGGTTGGTGATATAAAAGTAACAATGGAAATCTTAAAATGCAAATTCGCCAAATCCTGCACCTAGACATTTTCCAAAAAACGAGTATGTAAAGAAAGGAAAAGTAGAGTGAAAAGATAAAGCAGATGACAATTTTCGGAAGAGGGAATCAGTCATAATAGTAACTATGGAGTGCATTAAACATGTTAACAAGTTAGTCAATCAAGTAATAGATACAACGAGCGATGTTTATAGTTTCCAGGATCTGTTTGTATAAGAGAAGGAATGAAAAGGTACAAGAAAATCATTTTTTGGATGTTTAAGTAAAGTCTTTGTACTGCTAGCTTCACCGGAAGTATAACAATGATGAATTTGAATTTTAATGTCCTCTCATTCATATGATCGTTCCATTAGACTTCGCATAGTATATATTCTTTTATTTCAATTTGTTTGTTAATTTGTGGATCATGGAAGCCATGGTGTTGTTTGCAGGTGGCGGAACAATGGAAACTCAATATTGAACCCACCTATCCAGTAACTCACATATTCAGAAAACCATGAGACAAAACATTTGTAAAATATGAAATGGCGAAGCGGTCAGTTGAGCTGGTGATAAAAAAGTAAGTAAAATCTTAAGATGTGAATCCACCAACTTCTGCACCTAGAAATTTTCTGAAAAATGAGTAATAGATACTAAATATGTACTATAAAGTATGAACATGAGATTTTATAGAGCATTCATGGATCCCACATTCCATACTTAGGCACTTTTTGGATCGTGGGTTCTCGAGCTGGCGGGCTCAAAATTGGGCCTCTATTGTTCCATGACCTACAAATAGCACTAAGAATTCCACGATATACAAATTGACAAGCGGACCTGTGGGCTGGTTGGGTAAACATTGCACTCTTATTGTTTCGTGTCATACAAACAGAACTCAGAGCTCTGTGATATACAAATTGACAAATGGACTTCAGGGCTAGCGGCCTCAAGATTGTGATTGTTTACGGATGGTAATCCCTATCAACTATGGAACATTATCTAAAAACATTATTTTCAATACTAAATTATTAATATTAAATATTGATATTGTAAAATTTAATTAGACAAAAAAGTTTGTACAATATGAAATGATGAAGCGGTCGATCAGGCTGGTTATATAAAAGTAAGTGAAATCTAAAGGCATGAACTGCCAACTTCTGCACTTAGAATTTTTTCGAAAAATGAGTAATATGTACTAAATATGTACTTCTATAAATCATGGACATGAGATTTTATAAATCATGTACGGATCCCTCATTCCATACTTAGCCACTTTTTGGATCGCAGGTTCTCGGGTTGGCAGGCTCAAAATTGGACCTCTATTGTGTTGTGGCCTACAAATAGCACCTAGAATTTCGTGATATACAAATTGACAAGCGAACCTGCGAGTTGGCTGGCTCAACATTGCACTCCTATTGTTTTGTGTCATCCAAACAACACTCAGAGTTCTACGATATACATATTGACAAACAGATTCTAGGACTATTGGCCTCAAGATTGTGATTGTTTATGAATGGTAATCCCTATAAACTATATAACATTATATAAAAACATTATTTTCAATACTAAATTATTAATATTAAAGATTGATATTGTACAATTTAATTAGACAAAAATGTTTGTACAATATGAAACAGGGAAGCGGTCGGTCAGGCTGGTGATATAAAAGTAACTGAAATTTGAAGACGTGAACCCGCCAACTTCCGTATCAATAAATTTTCTAAAAAAATGAGTAATATATAATTAATATGTACTTTTATAAAGTATGTACATGAGATTTTATAGAGCATGTACGGATCCTGCATTCCATACTTAGCCACTTTTTGGATCATGGGTTCTCGGGCTCACGGGCTCAAAATTGGGCCTCTATTGTTATGTGTGCTACAAATAGCACCCAAGAGTTCCGCAATATACAAATTGAGAGGCGGACTTGCGGGTTGGAAGACTCAACATTGCACTTCTATTGTTCTGTGTCCTCCAAACAACAATCAGAGTTCCGCGATATACAAATTGACAGACGGACTCCAAGGCTGGCGGGCTCAAGATTGYAATTGTTTAYGGATGGTGATCCCTATAAACTATCTAACACTACCTAAAAACATTATTTTCAATAATAAAGTATTAATATTAAATATTGATATTGTACAATTTAATTACATAAATTTATTAAAGGATGTTAAATATCTTATTTAAAAGAAAAAACCGCGTATTCAAAAACTTGCATTCCAAAAATTTTGTATAATATGAAATGGGGAAGAGGTCAGTCGGGCTGGTGATACAAAAGCGGGTGGAAATCCGAACATGTGTATCCGCCAATTTCCGCACTTGGAAATTTTTCGAGAAACGAGTAATATATACTAAATATGTACTTTTATAAAGTATAGGCATGAGATTTTATAGAGCATGTACGGATCCATCATTCCATACTTAGCCACTTTTTGGATCGTGGGTTCTCAGGATGGTGGGCTCAAAATTGGGCCTCTATTGTTCTGTGCCCTACAAATAACACCCAGAGTTCCGCGATATACAAATTGACAAGCGGACTTGCTGACTATTTAAATTTTAAGGGCCTCGTGTAGATATGATAGCACAATTGGACTTCAGCCAGTTTATATTTTTTTATTACAATATGAAATGGGGAAGCGGTCTATCAGGCTAGTGATATAAAAGTAAGTGAAATATGAAGACGTAAATCTGTCAACTTCCACACCTAGAAATTTTCCAAAAAAAAACCAATACAAACTAAGTATGTACTCTTATAAGTATGGACATGAGATTTTTATAGAGGATGTACGGATCTCACATTCCATACTTGGCCACATTTTGGATCGCGGGTTCTCATTCTGGCTGGCTCAACATTGCGATTCTATTGTTTTATTTCTTCCAAACAAAACTAGGAGGAAACGAGTAATACATAATAAATATGTACTTTTATAAACTATAGACATGAGATTTTATAGAGCATGTACGAATCCCTGGTAGGGTGAAAATTGGTGGGCTGAAAATTGGGCCTCTATTGTTCTGTTCCCTACAAACAACACCCAGAGTTCCGCAATATACAAATTGACAAGCGGATTTGTGGGTTGGATAGCTCAACATTGCATTTCTATTGTTCTATGTCCTCCAAGAAGCGGTCAGACTTCCGCGATATACAAATTGATAGACGGACTCTAGGACTGGCGAGCTCAATATTGCCATTGTTTATGGATGGTCATCCCTATCAACTATCTAACATTATAAAAAAACATGATTTTCAAATACTAAATTATCAATATTAAATATTGATATTGTACAATTCAATTACATAGATTCAATTACATAAATTATCAATATTGAACCCGCTTACTTGGTAACTCACCTATTCAGAAAACCACGAGCCAAAATTTTTGTACAATACGAAATGGGGAAGTGGTCAGTCGGTCTGGTGATATAAAAGCAAGATAAATCTGAAGGCGTGAATTTTCCAACTTCTGTACCTAGAAAATTTTTGAAAAATGAGTAATACATACTAAATATGTACTTCTATAAAGTATGGACATGAGATTTTATAGAGCATAAATGAATCCTGCATTCCATACTTAGCCACTTTTTGAATTGCAGGTTCTCGGCCTAGCGGGCTCAAAATTGGGCGTCTATTGTTCTGTTCCCTACAAATAACACCCAGAATTCCATGATATACAAATTGAGAAGCGAACCAGCGGGGTGGTTGGCTCAACATTTCACTTCTATTGTTTCATGTCCTCCAAACAACACTCAGAGTTCCGCAATATACAAATTAAAAGGTCAATTATTAATATTAAATATTGATATTGTACAAATTAATTACATAAAATTATCAAATGATGTTAAATTTCTTATTTTAAAAAAATGAAGGAAACAAAACAAAGTTTTTTAAAATTCTATCACCGCAAGCATAAGAATGATAAATTTGAATTTTAAGGGCCTCTTGTTGATATGATAGCACAATTAAACTTCACGTAGTATATATTCGTTGATTTTAAATTATTCCACGAGATTAATTTTACCAAGTTCATTGATCAAGGAAAAATGCTAAAACAAGCCACACACTACATTTGCGTCACAACGCCATACAAATTATTAGGCGGATTTGCGGGCTAGCTGGCTAAAAAATTGCAATTCTATTGTTTCGTGTCCTCCAAAAAACACTCGAAGTTTCGCGATATACAAATTGACAGACGAAGCAAACAACCAAGAACCAACTAAACTCCAAATAGGCTGCAAGCAAGTTCCCACAAGGTTCCATAGAGTAGGACGGATCGACCTTTGCATCAAAAAATTTGATATACAAAGAAAAGACGTCACGACATTCCTTTTCTCTTACATATGGTATATGTTCCTAGTAGAAAATAACCGAGGCCATGGGATATATGGGGTTTGCTTCCATGCTTCCAATTCTTCGACCGAACAATCTTATGTCCATGCACTATCAAGTACTCAAGTCCGACGAACATTCATATGGATGTTGAAGAAATATTACAGAGACACATGAGATATTTTTCATTTCTTGACAAAGTTTGATATGTATTTATTTTTCCTTCTTCAACCGATATGCAAAATTGCATTGTCCTCATTTAAGGCAAATTTGTTGTGTATCTGAAAGTTGCACAACATGTAGACATTGCTTGCCTTTTTTCTGTAGATATGTTTCATACGATAATTATGCCAACCTAGGAAGCACATTTTGTAACAGAGGCTGCCTAACTGTACAATGTGCAGTTGTGTTGCCCACGGTTCAGATGACAACATCGAGGCTATTGTTCCTAAGTTTATACTTTAAGGATGTAAAGTATACCATCAAGGTATCCGTAAAGGTAAAAGTAACTAAAGGGTAAGAATAAAAAAGAAGGGTAAATCATAGTCGGTTTCTCAACTGTCTCTGTCTAGCTTCCCACTATTCTTGGATGCTGATATCTCTCTCAATAGCTGCCCATGAACATTCTAATTCAGCCCGGTTAGTTGTTGCTTGCAAAATAGTATTAAACAAGTTTAAAGCAATGCTAGTTTGATCTTGGAGGCCAGGTTCTATGTTGGGTTGTCTATTATTTGGGACAGTCATGGAAAATAAAGTTTTATTTAAATATGAAATGTTTGAATATTTGTTGCTTTAGTTTTTAAGGGATAAAAAGAGAAAAAGAGTTTTGGATCTCAAAATAATAGCATAATAACAATTGAGGTTGTTTCCTGTACTTGAAACAATTTTTAGAATAGTAAAGTAACAAAGTAACACTGTTGAGAAAATATGAGGCTTTAATCACGAAATAATCTCATATTGTAATAGGGGACAAAGAGGAAAATGAGATTTATAATGAAATGTAAAATATAATCATTCAAATAACCTACAGGTCTTGAAATTGTTGATAGCAATCACAGAGGAAAAACTATAAATAATTCAATAATCAAATCAATTTAAACTACGATAGATGTGTGAAATAAACTTATAGTTGATCATTCATTAGAAAAATGTAAGAAGAAAAATATTGGAAAATATTGGAAACAAGGTAAAGAACACATAGCTTCAAGTTGATAGAATTCAGAATCTCGTCTGTATTATTTATATCACAGTGGATTGGAAAACTTTTTAATACAATCGGCTCTCTCAAAAACAAAAAGCCTTTTCTTAGTCTTGTGAAAATATATTTATACATGATCACCAAACATTTTTCTCGTTGGTGATTAACTAACTTCCTAAGACTAACGGTTAAATGAATGAACAATGTCAAACCGTTTACATTTCTATTCTAACTGCTTCATTATTCCAATGATGAAAATCTTCAAAACAATATTTTATGTCTGCATTGATGAACCTGCTCCTTCTTCTTTAAGACAACAAATACATTTTACCAGAAATTGTACTAAAACTCCGGGAGCCTCTGGAATATCCTTTTCTTCAAATAAGAAAAACTTTCTCTGTAGTTCTGGCAGACGGTCTTCGATTATCTTTCTTGAGAACTTGATAGTTTGTAGTTTTAAATTAGGCATTACTATCCATTTATCAATTTGAGTGACATTGATTACATTTATTTGTGGGATATATTTCTGAATTTCTTCCAGATCTTCTTTGAATCTTAACTGATTCTTAACCATGTTAATTTCCCCGAACAACCCTGAACAGTCGTTTTTTCCAATGTTCAATGAAGTTTTCTCTAAAAGGTCAAAAATTCCTTGACAATTGTCATTAACTTCTCTGGTCATTCTTTTGTTTTCTGTGAGGTATGCCTCCCATACCTTGAGTATTACATCACCTCTAATCTTCTCTGAAACAGATAATTTTTTAGCTTCCCTGAAATCCTCTTTTGTTGAAAGAGCCACTTCTTTTTGGAAAGTTGTTCTGGATGCTTTCACTTCTCTTTCTTTCTGGAGAATATTCTCCAAGGATTTATTTGTTTCCTGGAAGTAATTCTAGACAGATTCCAGATTAAAAAATACTCCCTGTTGTTCTTTTTCTATCTTCATATGTATTTCCAATACCTGGGCCTCGAAGATTTCAAGCTCTACCACTTGATTTGAAATGGAATTAATCTTATCTTGTAATTGTTTATTTATTTCCTCTTGCTTTATGACCTGTGCTTGAGTGACCTGTATTTTCTGATTTGCTTCCTCTAATATTGCTTTCATTTTTTGAATCTCTTGTGTATCATTTAATCTAACTTGTTCTAGACCCTTTTTTATCTCCCAACTGATATTTCTTTCAGTCTCTTTCAATTGACCCTGTAGTTGAGCTATCCTCTGATCTTTCTACTCCAACACAGTTTTCAAACTACCCACTGAGTATAAATTCATCGACGCTAAAGCTCCCATTGTGCACGCTATTTCTATAGCGAATTATCCCTCTTTAAGTTTTTGTCTGTCTATAATGATTTTGTTCTTTTTAATCATCATATCTCCTCTTGGATGCATCTTCTGTTTCAGGATAGCCTTCCTCTTTTTACTGAAAAAATAATCGGATGAAGGAATCTCATCCCTAGAAATAGGCTCAAGATCACTAACGTATAGAGTTTCCTCGTGGTTGTTTCCATAAGTAGACTGCAATGGAGTCAAAGAAGTAATAGGACTTCCAAGTTCTGTCGATGTTGTTCATCCTACTTTTTTCAGAAAACTCTCAGGGATTTATGAGGGTGTTTCCAACTCCTTTTGTTTCCCTGCCTCTGATTTTTTTTCTGAGGGACTCCTGTTTCCTGTGAAGGCATTTCACTCTCCTTCATTTTTCCCTTTGTATTTTCTTTATCATGTACATCTGTTTCAAAGCCTGGGGGAGGCCCTTCCTACTTTGGAGGAGGAATCGTGGATTCACCTTGCAAAACTTTTGGCAAACAAATTCGCCTGTGACTTTGGAAGGATATAAAACTAGTCTGCAAGTCGGGTGATAAGGCTCATACTCTATTCAATATCTCCTCATAAGTTTTAAGCTCCTTGAATATATCATCATAAAAATATGTTTCGTGCTCATAAGCTTTCATATTACAATGCATCAAATGTCTGCTTACTAATTGATAAGGGTCATGCTTTCTGTGCTCAATATCTACCAGTTTTATTTCTTCTAGTGCTTCATCCTCCACATTAGAATGGTCAAGGTTTAGTAATGATAATTTCCCGACATACACAGGGAAGATTGGCTAGGATTTCTTTTGAGTTGCTTTTAGCTCTATTCCAATACCACCTTTCACTATTTGATGTGCTACCTCCCTCAATACCAATCTGTCTGGGAGGAATTTGGGAAGTGTGTGAGGGGAGATTGAGCACCCATAAACCCTAATGTAAGAGAAGTTTTCATCAACAAACCAGTCAGCTATTGCTTTGATATTTTCTGAGACTAGCTCAGAAATGCGAGGGGGTTCATAACCATAAAATTTTTTATGCATTGGAATTATTATAAAATGACAAATTTCGTAAAATGCATTTGTAGAATTTTCTTCCCATAACAAAGAGTGATACTCGTGAATGGGTTCAGGGCAAGTTATGTTCCAACTCCAATTCATCAAGGGAAAAGGAGTGACAAAGCAAACTGCATCCATAATGTACGCTGGCATATAAAAGGCCACTGGTTGACCTTTAGATTTTGCAACTCTGTAGTTTGAAACTTCTTGAGCTAGGTTATTATATAGAATCTTACTCTAGTTGAAAGTATATCCTTCTAAGGATTATTCTAAAAAGGGCACCCATGCTGCAGAAAAATGGTAGGGATTCTTTTTCCTGAAAAGACTACACAACATAATGGCTACATAGACCATGTATTCGTTTAAAGATGTTGTGGCATAAACCCCATGGGTATCGGCCCTAAACTTTGATGGACATCTCCACCGTTCTCTGATTAAATCGGGATAAGTTTCGTCTGCCTCAGTACACTCTTTCCTTTGAAATTTAGCTAAAAACTCGGCATTATAAGTGTACTTAGGATTTGGTGAGAGCTTATACATTACTTGTATATGTTCTGGCCTGAATGAGCTGACAACGACCCCTTGATCATTTAAAATGCTCCTCATTGGAATATCAACCTTTTCCAAGGCCCATTTGATCATGTCATTATACGCCATAAGCCAAGGGCGCACCGTGATCTTATGAAGCTCTGATTCTACTATATCTCGAAAGCAATTCTCGGAATCAATAGGAGAATTCTTGATTTCGTATTCCAGGAATTCAGAGATTTGTGTAAAATATTTAATTGAGTCGATAGTGTGTGGTGTAGTGTCGGATATGACATCTCCTTCCTCTGTATCTTCACTCTTCTTCAGTGCCTTCTTTGGTGCCATGACTTTAAGTTAGATGGAAAACCTGTCACAGAAAAGGAGTGTATGAGCTCGGTTGAATGTGTCTTACGCTTGATAGTATGAAACAAAATATGTTGCGAAACACAGACCTTCAAACTCTCTTTTAATTCATTTAACGATGCAGGTACTGACGCAGCTGACAAGATTTCAATACATTGAATGTAGTGGATATTTACTAAGATACACACTAGTGTCACATATTATCAATTATCCCTTATTAAAGTGGCCGTATTTTGGCGCTTTTAGATTCAAAATTCGGAAAATTTCATTCGATCAGAAACCGAAATGTGAACGAACCTAAAAATTTGATTGTCATTAATTATGCTTCCAAAACAGATTAATTTAGTTTAAACACATATTAAGAGTCAAGATTTCACGTTTCGAGATTTCGGAGATCGTGTTGACAAGAAGTATGTTATTACTGAATCCTGATTTCCAAAATTGCGAAATCACGACAAGTTTAAATTAGGACTTAATTTCATTTTGGTAAATTAATTAATCAGTATTAAACCCACTTTGATCGTTTCGTGATTTTGGAGATCGTGTTGACAAAAGGTATGTCATCGTTGAATCCCAATTTCTAAAAATGCGAAATAATTAACTTAAGCCTTAAATTTCCATATTAGTCAATTAATTAATCAGGGTTAAGGACTAACATCCGAAACAATATTAATTTAGTTTAAACATAGATTATGAGTCGGTACTTCACGCTTCGGGATTTCGGGGATCACGTTGACAAGAGGTATGTTATCGACGAACCCTGAATCCCGAAATCACGATATGATTAATTTAGTCTTTAATAATTAGTAACTTCCATATTTCGGGAAATCGGGGATCGGGATTCTGCGATTTGAAATGTATTAAAACATATGTTCTCAGTAAACCCCAAATTCTGAAAAAAAAATTTAAGGTTAATCTTAACTCCTTTAGGGTTTAAACTTTTAGTGATTTAAGAAATAATTTTACCGAAAGCGCATCGAGACTTTTATAACATTTTTGGTTTTTATACCTTTTATTATTTAAAGAATAAAGCTTGTTAGGATTTCGGTACTCGCCTTTTGGAAATGACAATGAGGGTTATGCTTTGTGGAAAGTTGAATCCCGAAAAAGGAAGGTTTTAGATTTGAAGATAAAAAACTTAATATATGTTTCAACGGAGGCAATGTCCATATATATATGGACATTTTTCACCGCATCGCAGACAATCAATCGTATCATCACTTATCAAAGCAGAGATAGAAGAAAGAGAGTTTCATTTCACACATATATGTTCAAAGGGGGTCGAGTACGCATTCACTGCAACCAAAACACCTTCAACCTAGGAACGCGTGCATAGGAATTAATACATTGAACAATATAATACATAACTGTAGCCCCCACCCCTTAAAAAAAAAAATATAAAATAAAACAAGCCGCAAAAATTTGGTGAAGGATATTTGTATAAGAAAAGCGAGGATGATTTTGTGGATGTATACGCACAACAATTGTATAGCTAGCTAGTTTCTTCAGATCCTATACTATATCTGCTCGCAACTCTTACAAACGTTGCCTGGGTTGTGCGAAAGATCGTTTCTCTAACATCCCTTTTATTTGTTATATTTTTGAAGAGCATAAGTGGAAACTTCCCTTTTTTCAATTGATGTATCAATGACAAAAAAAAATTGAATAGGTATCGAACAATTGCATCTGCAACATGGAACAGTGCAATATTTGTGTAACTTACCCGAGATACATGCACATGAGAATGTAAAGGACAAAACTGGATATGGAAAGTGGTACCATTTCCTTGTCGTTGTTCGACTCTCCATCCTTTATATGGAGAATGTGTTGCGAGCTAAGTTTTCTCACCAATGTGACAGTTGCGCCAATGGTTTTGATTGGGTAAATATCACTACTATGTGCAAGCTGGCTGATAGTTGCGTCCAGGACGAAACGATATTCTAAACAAACAACATGATTTTTTCCCACAATACTTGTTTGGTTGAGAGATATAATCCGATCACAATCACCACGGTCATATATTGTTTTGGGCAATATATTAAAATTTGTAATGGATATCCCATTACTCGACAATATTTTTTCTGCATGTTTCTATACAAGTTGTGTAGGAATAGTGAGTGTCACTGTCATCATGGCCTCCTTGTCTCTCATGTCAACATGCATAATGGATCTAGTTTTGTTTTCCTTGTCCAAGTAGGTGCTATAGATGGCCATTATGTTCTCGGCGAACACTTGTCCAGTTCGGTGGCTTTTCAAGCCCTCTATTGATAGTACTTTGGGTGTTACAACTCTAGACTTGGTGAAAATTTTTGAATAGGAAAACTAAAGTGAATGGTAGTGTGCATTTTTTTTTTTGTATTCTTATTTCACTAGAATAAATCTAAAAGTACATGCATAGCTTCGATGAACTATGAAGCCAAAGTTTTGCAACCACACCTCTGAGTCTGCGAAACTTGTGCTATGTTCGACGTCTCGCTTGTACTTGTTGATACTTCTTGAGAAATGAAAACCATGTATTGAAGATGACATTAGCATATTCACCATGTCATAGATGAATAAATATCCGAGGATATTTTTTTGGTAAACATACTAAGAGCAGAGCGTATGCATCTTTACTTTTGTCCTTGTCGGTTTGTTGATGTCTAGGATGACTGACTTCTCATGGCCATGTCACTAGTCCAACTTTTTTTGATGCAAGCATGTGCAGATGAACATTATCACTAAACAAGGATATGCATTGTATATTGTCCATCAAAAGGACTAAACAAGCGTAAAATTGTATGCATCTGATTTTTTTGACTGGAAAAATGTGTAACGGTAAACATGGCCTGAGAGCAGGGCACCACAACCAATCTGTATATCGCGAACCCTCGAAAGCCAAGGGAGCAATATTGAACCTGCCAGCCTGGCACCTGTAATCAACAAAGTGGGTAAGTATGGAATATGGTAGAAGCGTGACCATGGATTTGAAACCGTTAGTCTGCCAACCGGTGCACCAAGGCATTTTCGGAAAGACCACTAAGCAGATTAATTAGAAAACAAAAGGGATAATAGAAAATGGAAAAAGTAGAATTAGGGAGTGTAGAAAGGCCCATTGTTTCCAAGCCATCATTTTATAGTCTAACATTATATGCCCCCACCCAGTTTGTATATTTAATTTACCAACACAGTTGTTATACCTTTTCGAAGATTGTACCACAGAATGATCTGCTGTTGCACAAAACAATTCATCTTCCTATCCAATCAACCTGTTTCTTCCAAGGTAGAAACGTCGAATATGCAATGGACATGAATGAAAGTTAGTATGAACACATACATGTAAAAGAAAGAGAAACAGGTCTATTTATTCCAATGTAACAACAATCAGAATACGATTCACATGAGAATATGCATAAATATATTATATTTGAAGGAAGAAAAGAACAAAAATAAAAATAAAAATAAAAAAGGTGCAAAGCAGCAGAACAAGCACAACAAATATATAGACAATAAATGAAAAAATGAACACTGGAATATGAAATAAGAGTACAGGTATCCACTTTTGTAATTCCTCATCTACATTCCCACCAAAGAGTCCATCGTCATGTCCAACCATTCTGTTTGTTTAAATATAGCAATGCAACGAAAATACAATGAACATGAAGTAGGTTAGTATGCAGGAAGACATGTAATGAAGATAAGTTATTATGTAGGAAGGTACTCAACATCTACATACAATAAACTAGGTGAACACATATACATACAATAAATGAAATACAAAACAATGGAATATGAAATAACAACAGAAGCATGCACCTTTCTATCTCCTTTTCAACCGATGCAGTCAAGACTCCGTCGTTTTCTCTAGCTATTATGTTTGTTTGAATGTGGGAACACACAAAATGCAATGATAGGTAGAAACATGAACATTTGCGCTTCTTCATACATAGTTGTAAATATGTAATTTTTTTCCCTGCCCAAAATATATTACAAGGCACAAAATATTACGAAATTGCATGGTCGTAGCTAAACAATTTATGGTTTTCCATGGAAAAGTATCCAGATATGCTTCTACCAATGGAAATACATGTTCTTTATCCTCTACACAGACTGTTGTTCCCACGATACAAGATTTTGGTTTTTCATGGAAAACTACCCAGATATGCTTCCAGACATGGAAATATAATTTTGCAGAATCTTTGTTGTACATATCATATCTCAAGCACAAGAAAAATTGTATCGTGGGCACACCAGTCTGTGTAGAGGACAAAGAACATGTATTGTCATATGGACACATTTCACCATACATGGTTTATAAATTCAGCCTACATATGTTTTATTTTAACAAAAAAAAAATGAATATTGCAATTTCAAATGTACTTCTCGAACTATTTTTTATGCAACTATTTTCTTTCATGTCAACACTAAAGCACCAATAAAATCTCACACCAGAATAGATATTGACCTCACCAGAAAGGGAAAATAAGACAACTGCATGTCGACTCGTGGGTGCAGGGGATGAACACTGTAAAGTTCCCCCCCAAAAAAAATAATCCAAAAAAAAAACAAAAACAGCTCCAACTACCGGCGTAGGACCCCAACCCTTCAAAGCCGAATCAAACAAAAGAAAATAGCAAGCACCAAACCAGTAAGAAAGAACGAACAGGCCCAATTCCATCCCCAGGGCCCCAAAGTGTAAACCTGAGTCAAACAAACACAACCAGTAACCGACGAACCAACAAACCAATGAACAAGAAACAACCATCGAACCAGTAAACAACATATGTATCTCCAATGATTATGAAACTGCAGCCGAAGCATAGAAGGAACCAGAAACATATGACGATCATGCCAATAGAAATAAGAAAACATTCTTACTCGCAAACTGCAAACACTGAACAACAAACAAGGAATAGAAAATGAAACTATGGCATGGAAACTTACTCCAAAATGATGAAAGGCAGAAGCATAGGTCGAATT
The DNA here is from genome assembly GCA_009831015.1 of Picea engelmannii. Classification (NCBI taxonomy): domain Eukaryota; kingdom Viridiplantae; phylum Streptophyta; class Pinopsida; order Pinales; family Pinaceae; genus Picea; species Picea engelmannii. Next base: position 36,548 of record ML830638.1, on the reverse strand, counting down.
GTGAACCAAACAACAACAACAAGCAACAACCGACGAATCAACAAAGAATTAGCACTCACCGAACCAGTAAACAATATATGTATCTTCAACGATGACAAAATTGTATTGCAAGGCTAGAAGAAGGATGAAAGATACAATGCCTATTCAACTGGCAGTGGAAAACAATATTGTGCAAAATCACTGCAACATTGTATGGAAAATTTCGAGGAAAAATGTACTCCAAGAAGTGTATTTAGATAAACATTTAAGGCTATTAGGCTATCTAAGGACCTCGCGGTATGAAAACATTTAAGTTGTCATGCTTTTTGGAGGACCTCGCGTCATGTAAACATTTAAGTTGCCAGGCCTATTCAAGCACCTCAAAAAAAGTGTCAATACATTTCAATACAAATACATGCGGCAAGGACGTTATAAACTTTGGAATTATCGATCACTATAAAGCTTGGATATCTAAACATTTCAATATGATTAGTACAAATAAAAAAAGCACCGTATATGATCTAAGACAATGCTAGTAGAAAAATGATAAGACAAACATTCGAACTAATGCTAACATTAATCCACCTTCAAGCAATGCATAAGAAAAATGTCTGATTCAAAAAGACTGTAGACGATGAAAAAGTTTGGATATTGTAACATATAAAACATTGGGAATAGTGAAGTCAGCAATAAGACCTCCAATATGTTATCCAATCAGATCACTACATATATGGTACTTTTTATTAAATAAAATTCAATGTTTTTAGTTCCCTAGCTCCAGCAATAGATATTATGCAAATATTTGTGGTCAAATGACAAACTAATGTGAGGTCAACGAATTATCAATCGCTATAGTCCCTCTATGCCTACGACATGAACTAATAATAAATGATTATTAAAAAAAATTATATCGTAATTCACTAATAAAATATCTTAAATAATATTATACTAAATACCAATTACTACATTATTATGATACACTTTAATCTTTTAACATTGCATGATAATGTTTTATAAAAAAAATGATTCTTTTTAATTTAAAATAAATAAATAATTGAAATACACTTCACAACACTTTTAGGGTTGTTGTAGTTTGTGTTATTTTTACATTTAAACACGCAGATTTTGTATCACGTATCCCAATGTGCCCTTAAGTTGTCTTCTTCCTCACATTAATTTGAGTGTCAAATACACATATTTGCATCTGTAGTGTCATATTTTTTATGACATCAAAAGCCTTTAATGTTGATTTTACATTCCGATTGTGTTAGTGTCATTCATATATTGACATATATGAGTGTTGTTAATGTTTTATTTGTGTTAGGTAGCATTTTTTCGACACTTTAGTAATCTTTTAATGTGGTGGAGTCATTTTATACACGCTAAGATAAGGTTGATCCCTTGCCTGTCGAAATGAATGAGTCAATTTTTATATGTGAGAATATTGCATCACATATGTTGTTATTTATATTACCTATTTTGACATAATATATAATGTTAATATTTTTCATTGTGTTTGTGTCCTTGTTGCGTCTTGAATGTGTTGTTTATGTTATTGGTGCCTTTTCTTGCATCATTTAAAAACTAGGTGTCCTGTTACATAATTTTTGCATCACGTTTGCGTTAGTTTCATTGTTGTTATATCCTGATTGCATCGATACTATGTAAAACATTAATTTTAATAATTTAATTAATATTTAAGCATTTAATTGTATTTTATTAATTTAATTATTAATAATTAATTAATATTATATAATATTAATTTAGATATTGTTTTTTATTATTATTTCAAAATGATTGGTAATTGATTATTATTATTATTATTTGTACGTTAATTGGGAAAATTTCTATTCACAAAAAAGAGTAATTTACATCTCTTATGCAGTTGCCACCTCGGAAACTGCACCAACTGCAATAAATCCATGGTCCTTGAGTCATTTTGATAGTGTCTTTTTTATAAAACCAATATCTAATTACAAAATTACAGATATATAAAGCATGTTCTTTGAGGATTGGAAGTGAGAGGCTTGTTGGTCTAGCCTAACATAATTACTGTAAAAAACAAAAACTAAAAATTGAAGCTTTAGAGATAAATAGGAGGAGGAGGCCTAGAGGCCTCATGAACCTGGGGCTATTCATATATCGGCTCATTAAGGTCCAGGGAAATCATGCACTCGATGAGGAGGGATATTTTTCGGTTTACCATGCACATTTGAAGTATAAGGTACTCCATATAAAGAAGGATCTCATTTAATGAAGTTCTTCTTTCAATTATTACTTTTCCCAATAGGGTTTTGACATGCTAGTATAGATCTATGGTTCACCAATACTTGGTCTACCTGGAGTGGGAGGTGCTAGTATCTGGAATCCATCAATTGAATTCCTCATCCACTGCTTCCTCTTTCATCATGGTCCGCTCGAGATAGACCTCTCCTTTGACTAGTTCCAGGCTGACCTTGGTTTCAAGGGGTGCGAGAGTCTATTAATTCTCTACTGCGATCATGGATTCATGTTAGGTTCGTGGAATTCCAACCTATGTCCCAAGCCTCCTCTAGCCATGAATTCCAGGTGAAGAATGATAACGTTGCAGACATGAGGGGACTAGGGAGTCTACGCGAAGGATCTAGAGTAGACTTGGATGATTACCAAATGACTATGCTGAGAATTCTCCCCTGCCTTGTCAAATTTATCTTACTGAATGCCCGCATGAATGTTGGCACGTTCTCAACCTTTGGGCTCCTACATAGTCCCCATGGGATCAGCGTGCAAGAACCAAGTCTAGATAGATCAATTAATTCTCTTGTATTGTCCTTAAACTATGTTGCAAGTTCCTCTCTCTCTAGTGCACTGCACTCACCATGTAGCATTCACTACACTCGGCATTTCAGCAATACCAACTAATATTAGTTCACATATGGGACATGATGGTTACTCTAACCACATCTATCATCGTGTGATGCATCCTCCAACCATGTGTTGCTTAGGTGGTTGTGATCGTGGATGGACATGTCATGTTGACATCCCATCCCAGGGGTAATTAATTATTATGTATTTTTTAATTATTAATTATATAATATTAAATATTGATGAGATTGATTATTAGTGTATGTTTATTTTACCACACTAACATTTAATTGATTTTACAATAAAAAAACCTTGTATACATAAGTACAATTATGAAATTTTAAATTAAATTAGAGAATAAGCATGTCCGTTTTCTAGGAAATAAGAAATTTGTATACAATGTTGCAAAAAAACATATTTATACATAAAAAAAATAAAATGAATTTGACATCATAATTCAATTTAACTATTATGAGTTCTTTCCTTATCCTCACTATGCAAGAACACAATAAAAGAACAATAAAACAATTGATTTCTAACATTTATATATGTAATAAAGTAAGAATTGGTATCCCCGGATGGGGTGACACATGGGCCACATGGGACACATGCGTCGATGGACAGGGAGATTATGAGGGATGTTAAAGCCCCTCTCCACCACCCTCCCTCCCTATCTAGTCATGATGGTTTTCATGCATAAGAGCGAAGCCTTAATGCTTCAGGCCTTAATGGAAGACTGGTCTCAGATCCTTGGCCTCAGTATGATTTTTGAGATTTCCATTACACCTGCATTAATGGCTACCATAGCCATGAATGCCTCTTCCCTCCTGGTATTTTCATTGTGTGAGAAGTGTTATATGGGGCACTTGGACCCAAAGCCTAGCATCATTTTGTTAATTCTTCTCTGAGATTCAACCTACTCAGCCAATTTTTCTGCTTGCCTAGTGCCCTACGCATCCATGCCACGAGAACGAGGCAAGCCCTGACGAGGGCCAAGATACTGTAGCAGGTTTGGAAGATGCAACCGCCCAGGGCCTGCCTCTCAAGATCTCATGCTAGGAAGAGACCATCCGGGATCTTCGGGGCAGAATTGGTCTCTCTAGGCTCCTTCAGAGCCTTGGCCTCACCATGGCCCAATACTTACCTCTCGAGCTCTAGTTCCATATGAGGACCATCCAGGTCTCTCTTGGAAAAGTTGGTTCACGTAGTCTCTCCAGGAGCCACGTCCTCCCAGCACTGAGAGTCCCTAAGGTGGATGCCCGGTGGAAGAAGAATTTCCTCCCAAATGGGAGGAATTCTTGCCTTTCCTTCCTTCAACCTCCCTGGAGAACGAGCCCACCACCTACACCACCATTTCATTTCAGGAGTCAGTTGCAATGGGATGTTTAGTGGAAGAAGAAGCCTTACCTTTAGAGGACCACTCTGGGTTCAATTTCCCTACCTACATGGAAGAAGACCTCGTCATGGACACTGCTCCTACCTTTGACTCTGTCACTGCCACTTTGGAGGAAAACCAAGCTCAAGAGGATCATAGTGACCTAGTTCCAGAATCCTATAGACTCATGGAAGACCACATGGTTTTAATCATTGAGATGAGAAGGGACCTGGCCGAGCAACATCACCGACAGATTTTCTTCAGGAAATGTCTCGATTCCCTATATGATTCCCTGTCAAGTGAGCCTAAGAAGATCCAATAATAGATGTGTTGTCAACCCTTCACCTTCAGAATCTGTCAAGATGGATTCCCAAGCTCGCCTCATGCATAGCCTTCTCATAGGTTTTTTTCTTTTGTTTAATGGATAAAGTTTTGCAAAATGTTCCTATGCTAGTCTCTGGTTCAGGTTCAATAGGCTCAGGTTTGATTGATGGTCGGGGCACTCTATCCACCGCCTGTTTTGGTTTCCACGAGAGTAGAAGAACAGGTGGCAAGTCCCCTGGTTTGTATATCAACATTTGTCATTTATTCTCTAAGTTTTGGAACTATGAACAATTGTCACGCCCATGCGTTCTTGTTTCCACTACAGTGGAAAAAGAGTTGGCTTGCTATCATGTATATCTCGACACACAATTTTTATACTATAGAAAGATAATATATATTTTTATTTACAAAACAAAAATAAAGTAAGAATTGGTAACATTTATATATTTAATAAATTGCATATAGGTTAAAAAATTAGCAATGTCCTCTCATTCCTTCAAACCACTCTTGTCATCATCAAACAATTACTAAAAATATGACAATAATTCATTTAATTAAAGAATATATATGTGTTATAAAAAGTTAACAATTTAATATCAATTGTTTTTCGAGGAAATGGGTTGGTAAACTGCCACCACGCTTTCATAACCATGCTTCATGACATACTTTGTTTCATCCTTAGTTTACTAATGAATATAATAATTTAACTACATGTAATAAGAAAAAAAAATTAATAATGACATATTAAGATAATATATTATCATGTAATAAATGATATTGTATTGATAAACTTACAATGCTACTTCTAATTGAGGACCTCTTAGTTTGATTGGTAGAATGTGTACATATTTTGTGTGTCCATACATGTTTGTACATAAGATCAATTACTTTTATGAATGTTTTACAAATGACCACAAAAGTGAGTCAATTGGAGTGTAAAGGGATCTGGATTCATGCCAAAGCATATCAAAATAAATATTATAAGTTAAAAGCTTAAGAAACTAACAAATTAATAAAGTAGAATATTGTTTTATATTGATTATGTAGAAGTTAAATAATTAATGGTAAATGCATAAAAACAAATTTTAATTAATAATTCAAATAATTATAATTTATTTATTACTCAATATTTTCTCAAGGAAGGTATTCTTAGCCTCTTCATAATAGTTAAATATATTTTTATAAATGAGTTTATCAACATTTTTTGGAGTTTATAAACTCACAAAAGCAACTCAGGATGCTCAAAATGGACTCAATAGACAGAGAAAGGGAAGAAATTAAGAGTTCTCAAAACTTAGTGAAAATGACATCGTCGCGAAGAGCACGTTGCAAAATTTCCAATGATGTAAACGACTCGTCAAATAGAGTTACAGATCAAAATATATTCAAGGTCAAAGTTTAGTAAACCTAGCCTAGTCAACAGGGGGATGAGTGAACATCCGTACTGTTGACGTCAACACCAGTATGGATGATGTCAACATCCATACAACATACGTGGCATTGCAGGAGGTGACACATGCCATGATGATGTTAGCATGGTGACGTGGCAACACTAGATCCTTCCACATGTCTCCCATATTTGCAATTTTTGGGTCATTCTGTGGACTAGTAAGATTTCTCCACATCACAATCCGTAGAGTCCATACAATGACGTGGCATTGACATGGTAGGTTGAGTTGGCAGTTGACGTCGCATTCGTATAGTGACGTGGAACTGAATTGGTAGGCTAACGGTGCAGTGGTTGACGTGGTCCAATAGGTGGATGCCACGTGGCCGATTCATGGGTTTCCACGTGGTAGTGGGAAAATTCCCAATGACAACACGTGATCGAAATTTTGAAAAAAAAAAGGAGATTTGGCGGGTCCGCCAAATCTGGTGGGGCCCTGCCAAATCCAAAAAACAACCAATGGATAGAACCATCACCAAAGTAGTGGAGTAGACCTATATATATATATATATATATATATATATATAAGTTGCAATCGTCAAGCCAAAAGGGGATGCCCATCGGCTTGACCCTGAGACCTCCCCCCTTATTAACGCCTTAATATATGAGCCATAACCAATGGACCAATGACCCAACATTGTATCCAACGCCCCGCTAATTACTTAAAAGGTACATCCGCCCATCACTCAGGGGGAGGCACGCGTTGTATGGTCGTGCATGCAGTTCGAGGCAGAGTACGTCAACATTTATTGCAGGTTGCAGGGCACGAAAATTGAGACATAATTCTTCTTGGACCTGGGAGTTCCAAAATTAGATCGAGGCATGGAAAAATTCATTTTTGGTTAATTCGACACCACGAATTCAATGGTGTTGTCTATTTTCTAATCTAGCCAATACTTCTGCAGCTTGATTTCAGAATGAGGTATACTTATGTATTTTGCCAAATTCTTTTGTTGAGTTAATGAAAAAGCCTACCCATTTGAGAGAAGGACCCGAAGATGTAGTCCACTAGGGACAGACTCTATTATCAATTTTTTTTTTTCATATTTGATGCTTATGTCTCTTCATTATTGATCTTTTCCTTCTTTAATGGTGCACTTTAATTTATGCTCAATTAATGCAATTCTTTATAAGTCACTCGATGAAAATATCTCGGATCATGTTGGTATCAGAGTAGTCATCTTTGACTTGAATTTTTTAGTGTGAATGATTACTAGGGCCAAGCATAAGCACGGTGAAGGAACTCTTAAGACTTTCAATCTCGAATTTTGTCGTGCATCTCGAAGGAAGAAAATGGAAGAGGAAGACAAGTGTTATGAACAGGAGAAAACCTTTCATATGGTATTTTATTGCATGTTGAACGAATGTATGGATATTATGAGAAGAGGATGAAGAAGAAAGAGAATAAAAAGGAAGAACATGGTGATGATGATGCTTCAGTAAACCAAGGGGCTGGAGGAGACCCTCCCGATCCTCCATATTCACCATCAAGTTCTATTTCTTATTCCTCAAAGCATTCTCATCATTCTATCCATAAAGACTCTTTTAAGAAACCATTATTAAATCTTGATGCAAAATTTAATTTACCCATGTTTAATGGAGATGCTAATCCTGAAAAGCTAGATAATTGGATCCGACAGGTTGAAGTATATTGTCGTGTTCAACATATTGATGAAGAGGAAGTTAAAGTGCACTCTCTCGTATGGTGGGAGATAGAACTTCATGACAAAAGGAAGTGTGATAATCGTCTTTCCTCATGGTCGGAATTTAAATCAGCGATAAGGAAGCAATTTTATCCATTGGGTTATTTACATAAAGCAATGATGGAATGGAAAAATTTAAGGCAAAGTAAAGGTCAAACTATATAAACTTTCACAAAATAATTTAGGAATAATGCTCTTGCATTAAAAATTCCTTTGGATTCTTATGAAACTTTAATGAAGTATATTGGCGCACTTCATAGTTATATTCGTCATAATTTGCTCTTGTTTTACCCCACCAGTCTTGATGAATTTTGTGTGCCAGATACTCATCTTGAGAACAGAAGAAAGCATTCTCAAGAAGATCCCACAAAGAAACCTTCCAATATGCCCAAAAAAATTATTAAGAAGTTTAAAAGGAAAGACAAGAAGACCGCCACAGTGACGAGAGAAGGAGGAAATACATCTTTCACTCATTGCAATAAAAGAGGTCATGATGATGAACACTGTTTGAAACTGCATCAAAAGAAGAGACCAAATTAGTTTGGTGGAAAGGGGAAGACAAAAACCGTTGCTACAGTGCAACAATATCCTAGTTCTGATTCAGGAGATGAAGGAAAGATCATAGCGGTTGGAGTACAAGGCAAAGATTCCCTTCATGCTAGTTCAAACTCCAATAATGAATTTCATGATGATAAACAAAAGAGGAATGAATTATTTCACATAAGAGTTGTATCTAAACACACTAATATAGATACATTATTTGATATGGGTTCCCAAGTAAACTTGATATCTAAATAACTTGTCAAAAAGATGGGTCTTGAAACGAAACCACATCCAAAGCCTTATCCTCTTGGTTGGGTATGTGATAAAGAAAAACTTAATGTCACCAAACAATGTAGGGTCATATTTTCTATTGCTTCAAAGTTGATTGATGAAGTGAATTTGGATGTTGTATCACTTGATATATGTGGCATATTGTTGGGAAGTCCTTATCTTTATGATAGAAAATAATTCTCCTTTTGTCATGAGAACAAGTACCACCTTACTAAAGGGGGAGTAGAATATATTGTTAGAGCTCACATCATGAGGGTAAACACAACACTTGTTAGTGTAGGAAAAATTAAAAGACTCATAAACACTAATAAGAGATATGTATTGATGGTCATAAGAGAGAAAGATATCGGGACATCCGACGCTCTCCAAGGATGTGATCCTTCTCATAAGAAATAATTAATCGATATTGCTTCTAAGTATGATGATATTTTCCAGGAACCAGATGGATTACCTACTAAGAGGAGAATCCAACATGAGATACATCTTTAGCAATATTCTCCTCTTCCTAATGTGGGCATGTACATGATGTCAATTGTGGAGATGACATAGATCAAGAAGCAGGTACAAGGATTATTGGATCAAGGGGTCATCGGGCCTAGTTAATGTCCATGTGGTTCTCCAATCATGATGGTGCAAAAGAAAGATGGCACATGGTGAATGTGTGTCGATTATCGATCCTTAAATAAAATCACGGTGAAAAATTGATACCCTCTTCCTCGTATAGATGATTTACTTGATCTGTTAAAAAATGTTGTTTATTTCACTAAGTTGGATTTGCACAATGGATACCATCATATCAGGTTCGAAGAACATTATGCATGGAATATTGCCTTTAAAACAAGACATGGATTGTTTGAGTGGTTAGTTGTGTCATTTGGGCTTTGTAATGCTCCGACAACTTTCATGTGTGTGATGAATGATGTATTCCAACCTTTCATAGATGATTTTGTAATTGTGTATTTAGACAACATTCTTATTCTTAGCGGGACTTGGGATGAACATATCAGGAATGTAAAGAAGGTATTGGATACTTTGCAAAGGGAAAATATGTATGTAAAATTGTCTAAATGTGAATTTGGCAAGACTGCACTTGTATACTTAGGTCATATTGTAGGAGGAGGACAATTAAAAATTGATTCTTCCATGATTGATGTAATTGCAAATTGTCCTGAGCCAAAAAGGGTAACTGAGATGCAAAGATCCTCTGGTGAATTATAGTATTGGAGGAGGTTCATTTCAAAATTCTCCTTTATAACAACTCCTTTGCATGCCTTAACCAGTGAGAAGAACACTTTTCAGTGGGAAGGAAAGAAACAAAAATCTTCTGACACTTTAAAGGAGAAGATCAGTACCGTACTAGTATTAGCACGGTTGAATATTCAACATCCCTTTGAGATTGATACAGATGCCAACTGATACACCATAGGTGAAGTATTGATGTAGTATCGTAAGCCTATCTATTACCACTCCAAAACTTTTAACCAATCTGTTGTTAACTATCCTACATATGATAAAGTGTTGTATGCATTAGTTCAAAGTGTAAAGAAATGGAAGCACTACTTGTTAGGGAAGGAAACAATCATATACACAAATCACCAACCCTTACAGTATCTCCAAGTACAAACAAAACTGCAACAATATTGACACTACAGATGGATGGGTTTTCTACAACAATTTCATTTGGTAATCAAAAACAAAAGGGGTACAAGTAACAAGGTAGTTGATATGCTTTCTAGACCTCCTATTGTTGCTTCTACTATTTTGAAGAATACTTCCTTATATCATGATATCTATGTGGAACAATATGCCATTGATGAAGATTCTAAAGAAGTATATGTGAATCTAACCCATGGTGCACAGGTAGAGAACTATTTTATGCAGGGAAAACTACTTTACCATCTTGGAAAGCTATGTATTCCTACAAGTGAATGAGTCCATGTAATGCGAGAAGCTCACACTTCTCTTGTGTCTGGGAATTTTGGGGTAGGAAAAACTATGGCTCATTTGCAGAGGTTTTGTTACGGGCCTCAAATGAAAGCAATTATAACTAAATATGTAAAGGGGTGTGTGATGTGTTCTACTTGTAAGCCGTAATAGAAAATTGGGGCTATACTCACCACTTCATGTTCCATCCCATCCATGGGAAAGTATCAACATGGATTTTTTAGGAGGTTTACAAATGTCAAAAGGAGGCCATAACTATTTGTATGTTGTAGTGTATAGGTTCAACAAGATGTGTATCTTGATGCCATGTAAAAAGTAGATCATTGTTGAGAAGACTGCTAATCTCTTATTTTAGTATGTTTGGGTTCACTTTGGGTTACCCACATCCATTATCTCGAATCGAGATACTCGATTCCTTGGGGATTTTTGCACAAGATTGTGGAGAATGATTGTTACACATAATTTTTGTCATCCCTTATGGCCGTTAATGATGTAAACCTATCCTTTGTCTTTAGAAGGATCATTGGCTTGAATTCCTGAAGAAAGAAGGGAGACAAAATTTTCCTGAGAGAAGAAGTTGTATTTTCCTTTGTAAAAACCCTATTAAGGAGGATTTCCGCAGGCTGCACTATACACAGGGTGCAACAATGCCTGATTTCCTCACCCTTCTCTAAATCTATATTGTGGAGTTTCCGTAGGATGCACTATAGCTAGGGTGCAGAAATTCCTGTACGTGGGAAAAGTGAGCATCGTCTCGATTCTTATAGAAGGAGAAGCTTCTATGGTGAGGTGGCCTCCGAATGGTTTCGATCTTACTCGTTTTCATGATTTAGTGGGATCATCCTAACCTCCTCAGCTTATCCTCTTCATTTTATAAAAGGAGAGGAGCTCTCATGGATAAATGGATTGGCTTGAGCTTGAGTTTTGTAGATTGGAAATTTGGCTTGATTAGAGTGGCTTTGAGATTTGATTTGTCAAGATAGATTGTGAGCAAATTTCAGATCTTTAGTCACAAAATCCATGGATCAGAAGTGTGTGGGAAGTGAGGAACTGTTGGAAGGAACCTAACAACATCAAGGCATCTGGTTGTATCTTTCTTCCACATTCTTTAATACAGATATACTTTTCTTTCCTATATGAATGTTATTTGTCCATATTGTATGATTCCTTGATCACGTACATAGCTTCATATCAAATAGAATCTGTTATTCTTGTCTTCATTGGCTTGTGTTTATTTGCAGATATTTCTCCATAAGCCTTACGAAGGAGCTTGGATTGCATTGTCGAAGTCAAATCTTCGATATTTAAAAGGTATGTCCTAGATCCATTTCTCATTTGATAATTGAAATCTAAGGAAAGAGTAGTGTACTGTCTTGTTTTGTTCTAGTTTCATAGTGAAGCTAGGGGGATTGATTTGTGTCCGCACTTAACAATTAGCCCAATAAAAAAATTGGTGACCATACTGGGGAAAAGATCATTTTCGTAGTTTGTCTTTCTTTCTTTCTTTGATTGCCTGAGTTCTATTTTATGAGTCACTGGGAAATCCAAATTGACTCTTTGACTGCTAAACTTAACTGAGAAAACCTTCATACTTTTTTTTTTCCATTTTTTATTTGATTTTTGCACCCTGCTTTGGGGGACAGTGCAACGATATAGGATAGCCACACCCTACCATTTGACACAGATCAGAGTTTCCGCATTGTATTTGTTGTCTAGCCTACGACAACCCAAGATTGTCGCACTGTGTTAGTTTGATAGCCCGCAAAAAATGATTTTTGTTGGTTTTTTCTTGCCCAGATCTGTGATATAGGTTCTGGGGTGAATTTTTGAGTTTGATTATAGTCTATTTATAGTCTTATTGATAGTCTTTGAGCTTCTTTTAGCCATCTTTTATTTTTTTTATCTTGTTTTCTATTTAGATATGGGAATGATCAACGTTTTCTCCTTCTCATAATATAACTTTCATCGAAGTGAAATATTTTCATTATCATTTCTTTTCATTTTTTAGAGTCGGTCAAAACATCATTTAGTCCACACCATTTTCCTCTTGAGTAACAACAACCTTAAAATAAAGTTCTTATAAAAATTGATTAGACATTTTTATATTTTTTGGTAGAAAACCTACATTAGATTAGTTATAGGGCTTTGGAATAGGTGTGAAAGATAACTTTCCAAAGCTGCAAACAAACATAGAATCTTGCGTTAGGGAGCAGTGAAATCCACTTGCTACATTTTATCCTGGGAATCACTTCTCACACAAGGGTCAATCATGAGGTCGTATTAGGACCTCCATAGTTACTCGCTTTGCTTCGTTAGTCTTGGTGTAGAGATTGTGCGTATTATGGGGGTGTCTTGAAGGTATACCCACAATGATGAGTGGAATCCTTTCAAGTTGATTTCGGGCTAGATACCCTACCTTTGTGCATGGATTGGATTGTCGACTATTTCCCCAGGCATCACTGTAGTAATTGGTAACCTTACTGGCCCATCTCTTTAGGGTCTTTACACGAGGTGACTTTCGAGGGGAAAGTCTTCACGGTACCTGGAATCGACATTGGCCAAACTCACTCGGGCTCCTTGGAGGGTATACCCACGATTATGTGTGGGATCTTGCACCAGGGTGTAAGTCCATTAAGCATGTCATCAATGTAACTTTTCCACCCATTCTATCTTATCCCCTTCTTACATTGTCTTCACGACATTGGATTTCATCACCAAATAGTGCGTTCATTATGAGAAGGTTTTGTTTCCTTGCTTGCTTACTAGATTTTTAGCATGTGCTTTTTTTTTTCCCTAACAGACTTTTGGTTGGATATTTAGTCAGTTCCTGAAATGATCAATGAAGGAAACCCTGCTCCAGGGGAACCTTTTTCTTTTCCTTATGGAAACATTGGTCCTCCTCACATTACTACTTTAGGCCTTCCAGGCCTCACTAGCATATTTGGGCCATTTTGCGATGGTTGTTTCGATGCTATTATGATGTTATGTCGTAGATATTGCGACGAATCTGGAGTCTCTCAAATGTCGTTTTATGTGACGTGGCATTTGCGACGAACTTGAACAAATGCCGCAAAAGTGACAATATAGGAAAACAATGTGAAACCAACTTTTCGTCTAAATTGCGACAACAACTTTTATAGCAAAACCGTCGCATCAATAGAAGTTGTCATCACATATGCGGTGACAACGTTTCTTTTTTTATATAGAAAAATCGTCGCATCAATAGACGTTGTCAGTGTATATGCGACGACAATGTTTTGTTGTTTATATATCTAAACCGTTGCATCAATAGAAGTTGTCGTCGCCTATGCGACGACAACTTTTCATTGTTTATATAGAAAAAACGTCACATCAATAGAATTTGTCGCCGTATATGCGATGAAAACTTTTTTGTTGTTTATATATATAGACCGTCACATCAATAGAAGTTGTCGTCGCATAGGCGATGACCAAATTTTTTT